>JXXA01009609.1:0-11740 GCA_000956255.1 Anopheles punctulatus | reverse complement strand
CTCTCTCTCTCTCTCTCTCAACATCATTGAAATGTATTCTGCTGTTGTCGGTTTAATCAGCCGAACAGTTCTAGCAGCCATTGTGTCGCGTTACAGCGCTACGTTCTACTTCCTACAATAAGACATTAATGTCGTCCATTGCTCTGGGACGAACAATTTCCTTCCAAAGAGTCATTGTTTCTTGGCCCGCAGAAAGGAAAAAAAACGTCCACCTCCGAACGTTCTATAGAACCCCATTTGCTTAATCCTTTTGCTCTTGTACTCCCCTATGTTACATGTGACTGTTCTTTCCAACTCCTGCTCTACGTGGCGGCGGCCGCATGCCCTACTATTCTTATTCCTCCACGTGTGTCCCTCTGAATAGTAGAACCAAAAATAAAATACTAGACCCGAAAGCTCGTCTACACTACCATTCTGACTATCGCAGAGCAGACTTCTAATTTTGAAATTTTAGCCGATATGCTCCATGTATGCCCCGTGGTAGAACAATGCTACGACCGCTAGAATTACCACCGCACTGCTAACAATGGCGCTCGGCTAAACCTCGAAAAGTGCACCAGCGGAACAGATCTACGGTAGCCGAAAATCAGATTCCGGCACTGGTCTCCGCCAGTCTCATTGTGTTTCATTGTGAACCAGCGCCAGGCGCCAGGTTCCTTTTTTTCCGGGAGCCATCTTGAAACGCTCACACACAGACACACACACACACACACATACATAACATGGCCTAACCTCATATTCGGAAGTGCCCTCTTGCGGTGGCGACTGGCGAACACGAACAAGCGAACCGGACGCGTTGGAAATTGTAACAAAATCGTAAAACATTGAATTCATAAATTTCGTACAACACAATGAGCGACCTCGCTGTGCCCGCGCGTTTCCTGCATTTCATTTTTCCGCTGCCAACGGCCAACAACCGGATTATTATCAGCTCTCTTCCCGCTGCGGCCGACGTGCGCTAGAAGTGCAGGAAATGTGAAACATTAGTCGTCCATTGTACCATCGTTTGGCAGGGAAGTTCATGATACTCGTTGCGGGGTGTGTTTGCTCTTCAAATAGTTGACGATATCAGGACGATGGACATGAAAGCGGGCAGATAGTGATATCATCACGCGCATGTGTGTGTGTGTGTGGGAGAGTGTTTCCACCGAAAAGTCCTCACTTATTACTGTGTCTAGAGCTTGCTACATTTGCACGAATTGTCCACGTTTGACCAGCTGAAAAGATAATGTTACATCAGCGCGCACCCGGTGCTTCCCTCACGCTAGTGTATCAAACTTCATTCGGCCCAACCGAGCTAAGCCTTTCGCTGCACGTTGTGTCCTTGCATCCGTGAAACGTGACCATCGTGCAAAATGGTGTACCTACTGCCGGCACCATAAGAGTAGCGTAAACGCCGTCACAGGCGCTTACCCGGAGACGGGCACGATGATGTCAAAGCGGATCCCCAAGCGGAGGCGCCCAGGATTGTCCCGCAATCAAATCTATCGCACCGGGGCCGAGTTGGGGCGAGAAAAGCGACGGCATGGCTGCCCTTTTGCGTGCATATATTGACGCCTTCGACCATTTTGCGGACCTGCGGAATATCGGAATTGTTATTTATTGGCTCAATTTACTTCGCCCGGATGCTGTGAGGATGCGCGCTATTGGCGCGTACCGTCGTCGTGACTGGCTGTGCTTGGATAATTTGGAAACAATCGATATAAATCAATTACGGGCGGGAGGAGCTCGCTATGAATCAACCGGTTTTGGAGGACTTCGCCACGGCCGGTCGGAGGGTGTGAGTGTTCTTCAAACGCACTTGTGGGAGGGGAGGATCGCCCGGTGTCCCGATGTTTCCAGTCCAATCAAAAGCCTAACAAATGGTTCCGCATCGTCCGGTCCGCTGTGTAGTGCGTTCTTTTTCCGTCTTTCCCACCCGGCCTAAAGGGTGTCCATTGTATATTTCCCGAGTGGGTCATAAATTTGCATGCACTTGCTTCCTTTCTTTGCTGGACGGGCGATTTCTCTCTTTGCTCTTGGTGAAACATCCATCGATAATCCTTCCAAGTGAGGGGTGAACGGAGGGGGGTCGAGGATCATCCGAACAGAGCCAGCCTTTTCACAAACGATTGTCAATTTGTTTAGCTCCTGGAACCGTGTGCTGCTGCCAGCGTTCCCGAACGGTTTCCATCCAGCGCACCCAGGGAACTAAAGGTAGATTTTAATCGAGTTTTTAAGCTAATTGAAAGTAAAATGATGAATTGCGGCCACTTCCATGCCTCCTTACCTCCTTATTCGACCTAAAACAGATTGCCGTGCGCCCGTGCCGGAAACAGAAGCCACAAATCGCTGGGAAGGTCTTAATTTGCTTACTTCAAGATAGACATCGATGGCGTCCCTCGCCGTGTGCTTCGACGTTGCCTTCGACAGGATGCCCGATATGAGAAGTGAGTTCATTAATTACGAGCCCGAACCGAGCCCGAAGCTTCTCTTCCGCAAGGCCAAAGCCAATCAATAGCTTACGGTTAGAGTGCGAGTGATTCCTCCCATCACCGGCAGGGATCGGTCGGGGGATGCATGCAGTATTCAGAGGTTAAATAGCCTTATCTGCAACGCATCGATTGCGGACGCCCACTTCCGGCGGATGACGTAGTTGAAAGGAAATTGTCTTCGGGGACTTCACCAAACACAGCCACGCTTTGATGAACAACGGCAAACTCTCGAGCCGATAACCTGTGCATTACATCAAAGATAAACACTTTCGGTCACTCCGGTGAGGGAGGGGACAAATGATGACCCGTGATGGCCGCCACGATCAAACGGAGGATGAAAGGTGGACAGCTGACTCCCTTTGAACAGCTTCGAAGCGAACGGAAGCACTCATGCTGCTTGTGTGCGTGTGTGTGTGTCACACTGTACAGGAAGTCAATTTTGCAATAACAAGCTATTCTACCGCAGCCATCCGTCAGGAGCGGAGTTTCACCGGGAAATCACCATCGATTATTCTACGCATTTGTATAAATAAATACAAATTGCATTCTGCGCTTCGGGTCTTGTCGCATTCGGAGCACTTCATGCCATAAGCTTCCAGAAGGAAGTCTAACCACCTTTTCCAATTTCCCGATTAAGCGATCTCCGATTGCAGAAGTATGGCCATTTTGTGTCGACTTAATCACTTTACAATAATTGATGTATAAAATAAACTATCGCTGTGAAGAGGCAACTTTGTTTTGCTGTACCGACCTACTGACTTACTTGACGCTATGCTTTGCGCTCGGCCTGCTGCGCAGTGGAAATTGGGTCAAACGGCGTAACCAATCGATGGCCGACGGCAAACTCCAACAACACGCCGCAACTCAACACTATTGCCGTTTATCATATTCCGAAACCATTTTGTCGTTGGCTTTTGGCCTTACCCGAGCCCGCCTCTTGCTCCCAACTTCGATCGGAAATGGGAAACTGATTGCTTTCATGTTTAGAGATTATGGAGACTTCTTTCCCGAGCGACACCCATCGAGCACCGGCGGCTCAATCTCGTTGTTCTCGTTTCTCGGTCCGACCCCACGGAAACGTGACAAGAATATCGCAGCACTGGGATCGGCCCCCCCGTCCGGATGAATTTCTTTTTCTTTTCCTTTCGGGCGGGGTTGTATTCCGGCAACGGTTCGTTAGAGCCGCTTGTCACCGAATCCAGCTGGTGTAATCTAGTCGTCAGGACGAACCGGAGCCCCGGCTATATCGGACGACATGTCAATCTCCACGCTGTCCTTCTTAGCCATTTGGTAGTAATTTGGAATACTATTTCGTTAATGCTAACGACGACATCGGATGCGGATCGGAATACGGTTCTCTGCGAGCCCCACAAGCTGAGTTTGCGAAGGCGTACGTGACGTGTGGGACGGGGACAGGCCGAAGTCGATTTTATGATTTCTTGAACAAATTCCTTTTTTTTTCGGGATTTGGGATTCGATTTGCATCTATGAATAAAATACGCGTCTAGTTAGATTTTGAAGAGCTCATCACAATTTTGAGTTTGCGAAAATGTGACTTACAGATTAAAGAAAGATGTGCCATCGAGAGATGGTAAGGGCCACTTCTCTGCGGTTTTCTGATGGCTTCGAAAAGGTTTCTCGGTAACCGATTACTGCAAAGCTATCTTTCATACGCAATGGATCCGGATAACAACGCTTACTGACGTCGAGGTGCTCATATCACTAACCATCCACCACGAGATCCACCTTCGCTTCCACTCGTTCCACTTCCCATTGTCTACTTAGTGCTGCTGTAATGCTTCTGTTCTGCTCGAAATGTGAAGTAGCAGCACAGGGTAGGGCGGAAAGGAGGAAAAAGAACTATCCTCGAGCGTTTTCCACGGTGGCAAAAGTATTTCCGAAAGAATACGAGCATCGCAAGGGAAGAACGACAGGGGGGGATCGCACTCTCTGTGGATTCTGGCAACACTTGAATAGTTCGGTTACCAGGCAACCACCTCAGGTGTTCCGTGTGAGGGAGGATGAACTGCTGTCCAACGATAAGCATCCACACCGCGTGATGGAGCGTAGATGCTGGAGCTATTTTCCTGACAGATATATAATTCGAGTGCGCAAACTATATAAAAAGAATATTTCACTTCCTTCCACCCGGGGGCGATGGTGAATATCCGGGCATCCTTCAAGTGCTCCGGAAGCGCACCTTTCGGCTCGCACTTTATCCACGAACAGAAGGAAGCGTAGCGTGAAGGAGAGAAAAAAGCGCAGCAGAGCAGGCCGCAACAGCACGGTCGACGTAGTGGAATTTTATCGTAAAAATGAGGTTATGAGATGGATTGCTGTGATATGACAATGTGCTGTTGTGGTTGCGCGCTCAGCTCATCTTCGATGTTTATCCTCGGCCCTGGTCGGTTTGCCACCGTAGCCCGAGGCTCTGATCCCATTTCACTTTCCACGCCCGGAAGTGGAGGAGCAGCCCCTTTTTCTCGACTCCATGAGGATGCATGGCACAGGAAATGAGGATAGTTTCGAGTCACTTCATTTTGCACTTCTTTTGAGGACATTTTCAATTACTTCACCTGCAGCGGGCGTCGCTCTCGAAGGGTATAATGGAATCGACATGGAATGGATTAAGCTGAAAGTTTCATAGGAGTTATTTTCATAATCTCAGAAAAGCCCTTGTGAATGTTGCAAATCTGGGTTGGATATGAGTGTTTCCGTATTGGTTTTCTTTTCGAGCTTGAATTTTATATTTCAATGTTTTAGATAAAGGTTTATCCCACAATCTGCTAGCTAAACCGTCGATTTCTTCTCGAACCATTCCATGCTCCAGCATTGGAGGCGTAATTGGCGCTTTCACCGCAGTGCGCACCCGTGTTAGTGTGTGCGTTTTTGCGTACAGAAACGAGGTCACACGTGCTGCTGATTGTGTCATTGGAACAAGTTTCCACCAGGCAAGGGGCAGCAAAAGATTCACACAACAGCATGAGGTAGGACATGAAATTGTTACCCGCTAGCGGTCGTCATAGCACGGGGAGAAAAGGCTCCGAAGAAAACTATAAATTTTTATAGTTCTGATGCATGCGTTCTACTCTGCGCGGGTGTGATAACACGAGCTAGAAGCAGCGAAAGAGAAAGAACATCCAACTGGTGGAGAAAGTGTGGCTCCATTGCTATCGCTGTGTGCGTTCATTGCCGCCCGCAACGTTTCCTGTGCCAAAAAAGCACGACCGAACGCTCTTTAACCTGTGGCAAGAACTTTTGTCGGTGGGAGAGGGTGAACGAGAGAGACCCACGAACCTCCTTTCGTTTATCACACTCCCTCACACACACGCCACAGATCGATGATACATTTTTGGCCCAAATTTGGCACAGCTGATAGCAGCAGCAGCAGCAGCAAGAGAACATTGCTTTCGAAAGAAAGAAAGCGGCCGACTTCGGTGTGTGTGTGATGCTTTCAAGGTTACCTAGATTGAGTGTGTGAGTTCTTTTATAACGCATGGAAAAAACCTCGCCAGGCTATCAAAATGTGCAATAGGTTTTCTTGGCACCTTCCTCTCCTCGATGGGGCCAGCTCGACGAAAGGAGCGAACAGTGACCGTTAGATTTTTTCGATTGTTAGGTGTATGTGTGCGTGAACGGTCGGCCTGAAGCTATCCCCGGAAGCTCGCTCCCTCGCTCTTTCGTTCCCTCAACGACTTCCCTCAACGCTTTTGTGCTCCGTCGATCACTACAAATTTCCAACGAATTTTAGGACAGCTTTTTCTCCTTTGTTAACGTTATTTAAATAGAAACAGCTGTCCATATGAAAAAAATATCTTTAACAAGGACATTTAATGACCCAATTGTGGGAATTTAAACATGAGTTTTTTTTTGTTTGAGGGAGATGAGTTTTTAAATTATTTTTAATATTTTTATAAAATCATCTTTTTTACTTACTTATTGATTGTAGGTAACTCGTTCGCTCATAATACTCTCACTCTTCAGATACATCACTTTCACTGCACAAACGAACAAACAAAAAAAAACGATATCACCCAACACGGCGCAGCAAATTTCACTATCACACTCACACTATCACAACCTGACATTACCGCACATCTTATCACCAAATCACATCCCGATCGAACTCATCTCACCGATCAACTCGTTTCCTCCGCTTGAAGATCGATTTCATTTCGTTCGCGTAAATCTATCGAATCGGTCGCGCGTCGTCGTCGTCTCGTGTGCTTTTGCTGTTGAGTGATTTTCCTCTTATTCCTAACCTCAATTATCCACGTGCGCCCCGGAAACGGCCGCGATTTTCCCGCCCAGCAAGGCCCATTAGCGATCGAAAACGAATCAACACGTGTTGATCGCGTGTCACTCGTGTGTGCGATAACGTTAAAAAAAATATCCCGCTTTGTGAAAATCGTTTTATTCTACCGCGTTTCGAAAGTGTATTCCCACGTGCGCGACCCGTCATTGTCCGTCGTAAACTGGACGCTTTGCCGACGTCGCTTTCTTTTCCATTCCACATCAGTACGCTCACACTTACCCGGAACGAGTGGTAGTGATCGTTTGACGCTTCTTTTTTATTGAATGCAAACACATTGTTGGTCTTAATTGTGGTGACGTGTGGGACGATTTTTTTTTATCGATTGTGAGTGAAAACAAAAAACGAAAGACATTTTTGCCTGCATAAAGATGCTCACGTACGCCCAGCAGCATCAGTTGGATAGCGAGCAAAAGATGAATTTGGAGCTGTTTCAGTGTGAGATGATAGTGGACGCTCCCGTCGACGAGCTTGACGCCGATGTGTAAGTATACCGATCGGGCGCCATTTTGTGCCGTGTGCGGGGTTGCGACGCAATAGCCTCGTGATCGCACTTGTTCTACCGCTTCCGATCGGCAGAAAGAGAGCCATAATGAGCAGGAATCTTCTCGCACTCGTGGTGCGCTTTTGAGTGTGCTGTATTCGTTTCTTTTTTCGTTTAGCCTGTGAAAGTCGTGACGACGTTCGCAGCAGGCCTTGCCAGCACGTCACGCGTGTGCTTTATGTGCCGTATGATTGAACCTTTTTGCCCTAACTGTCTCAAGGTCTAGTGAAAACGATTTTTCCACGAGTATCTATCTCGTTGGGGCCGGGCGTTCAGAGCTTTATCATCACACACTAACACGCACACATGCACTGACAGCGTGTAGAGCATTTCGAGGTCTGTTGCACATTTCATCCTTTCGCTGGTTTTTTCAAAGCGTATCCATTTGTTCATTTTTTTTTAATGCGGTGGGTTTGTGGCCCACTGTTCCGAAAGTGGTTTTTTTCCCCGTGCGCGAAGGCTTAACCTCTCACGAGCAGCAAAAAGTCATCGCATGCCATTGCCCCCCGTGTACACACATTCTCGTGTACGGTGGGTCAAAGCGTCAGCGCTTGCTGCACATGCCAACTGTGTGTCATCCAATCCACCCTGGAGATGTATGTTTGCTGCTAGTTTTATATCGTATTTTTAAGTTCCGCTGTGAAGTGCAACGTCTACCGGTGGGTAAAACTTACCGCAGTATTTCGCAGCTAAAGTTTTCTTTCAGCTCATACTTATCCTACCTGCGAATGGTACGGAAGCGAACGACATTCCCAAAGCAAAGCCACGCTCGTTAAGAGTGCATGTGCAGCAGTGCAGAAGGGCAAGTACCGGCAGCAAACCAGAATGATCTTGTAATGGCATTACTGTTTAATCCTTCGACTCTTCTTTTAGCAGCAGACCGGTGGCAAAAACAAAAAATGAACGAAACAGCAAGAAAGTGCTCCAACTGCTGGGAATGTCACTCGGGGGCGTGCGGTGAAAGGAAAGCGAGTTGACTGTTATTCACACTGCTGGCTTTCATAATTCCACACAAACACACACGCACATAGAACCCGAATGAGATGAGAAGGCGGAGAATGTGCACTCAGGGCGTTAAGAGCTGCTGCTAAACCGAAAGGGGGAGCGCTAGAAGTTCCCGGCACAGAGCCAGAAGACAGAACCCCTTCAACCCGAGAAATAATCTGGCATGGGGTGTTGTTTTTGCGACTGTGCAAAAGAAAACTTCATGGACACAACCTACACAAAACCGGTTCCACCCGCTCCGAGGACTCGTTGTGCATTTCAAAGCAAGATAAACGTTTAAAGACTTACTCAGTTTTGTTTTAAAATGTTATTAATTAGTTTCACCAGCAGCCGGGAGGTGTTTGTACGGGGAAACTCTCCGCCCGCTTCTTATTCCTGTTTTCTCGGCGCTGGTGCCGGCGAATGGTAAAGTTGTCTGTTTGAGGTCAGATAACGTTAACGCGCGAAAAGAAGAGGTAGCACAGAGGGAGACCAGCTTAAGCCGCACGTACAGGGAGGCCAACAGGACATTCCGGCAGGACACGGCCAAAGCCGGACATACGGTGCGGGCGGCGCAGGGAGGGGACGGTCGGAAAACTTAAGTCAAACGAATTGCTTTAGTCGTCGGGAATTTCTGTACGACGGCAGATAAACTCGACAACTACCCACTGTCAAGGATACATGCACGAAACGGGACGCGTTCAAGTACGTGCGCGGGACTTGTGCTGGAAAAAAATGTTTGTTTGTCGCGTTTATCCAGGGCCGCTCGCTCCACCAAGCCAACCAAGCCAAGAAAGTAATTAGATTGACCGGTCGTGATATTATATCGTTCGCAATGGAGGGCTTCTTGCCTGTTAGCTGATCAAATCAAACTCCCGCCCGGTTAGAGAATTTGCACGGAAAAACGCAGTTTTTTAAACGCTCCCTAGCCGGTTCGGCAAGGTGTACTACCTTTCAGCGGGTATGTTGATGTTGCATTTGTAAGCAATTTCTTTCGCAAAACGCCACGGTGCCCCAAAAGTGTGTTTTG
Organism: Anopheles punctulatus; assembly: GCA_000956255.1. NCBI lineage: Eukaryota > Metazoa > Arthropoda > Insecta > Diptera > Culicidae > Anopheles > Anopheles punctulatus. Next base: position 2,396 of record JXXA01009609.1, on the reverse strand, counting down.
CTAGAGTCTGCCGGTGTGTCGCTTTGCCGTGTGCCGCATGAAAGTTTATAATTAGCTGTGAAGCAATTTTCCTTCAGCATGAATAGTAATTAATCGACGCTGCCGGTTAGTGGTAATTAGCGCTGTTTACATACTGAGCGGGTTTTTACGCTTGCTGTTCTTAACTTTTAACGCAAGGAGGAGATGTGGAGGGTTTGGGTTGAGGAGTTGATTTTCTTGGGAAAAAGTTGAAACCGAGCTAACGAGGTGATGTCTTACTGAGATATTTTTTCACGAGAAAATCGTTAATAATGTGTTTCGAGTAAGCTTTTCTTTGCAACGACGTCTGGTAAAATCCAAATTGTTCATTGCTAAATTTGTAATGGTATCATTTTGTTTTCTTCTCACAATTCAACCAAATTATGCAACCAGAATTTACATCAACATTTAATAGCAGTTTCTTCGAATCATTTTCATCTTGGTCGGTCGGTCGAAGCGAACGGAACTGAATTCATCACGGCATATCTCGAAGTGGTGCTGCGTGTAATAAAATTCCCAAATTTCTAAGCTATGCGTGAAATACAACACCCCATTCCCATTCCGTCGGACGTGTCGGATGGAAAATCGCGGCCCTACGCATCTGACCAAGCGCGTAATGAAATTATATCAGCTACACGGTGCGCGTCCGCCGCCATCTGCTAGATCACTCAATTTATTCGTAATTACGTTGTTTTTTTTTTTACACTACTGTCTTTCAATGGGCTACCGTGGAGAGTCACCATCCCCGGGGTACGCTTTGAAGAAGCGCCGTAGAAGAACTTTGCTGGCCGTTAGATTCAGTGCCAGCCTCCTCCCGGTCGGAATCAATTTAATTCCGTTTCCTTTGATTCAATTAGAGTGTCCTTAACGGGCATTGTGTGAATTGTGCCGGCATTTGCCGTCGCTTCCCGCAGCACGGTAGTAGGCTCTGGAAACGATTTGTGTTTGAATTCCCGTGTTTAATTTGATCACGATGGTGGCGCTTTCTGTCTTCTCTCTCTTTTTTTTACAGACAAAATGGGAACAAAATTATTCAAATGATGGCAAATGTCGAAGAATTTCGGCGTGCAATTAGTAGTTCGAATCGAAAGTCGTCTGCCGCGATGCCACGAGGGGCGAGGTATTTTTATCCTCTTTTCCACCTACTGCACACGGCACAAACGGCCTCCATGCGCAGGAAGCGTGCAAATATCTTGATTGATGGTTGGTGGGATGCGTCTTACAATCGACCACCATCAATCGAAGAGAACGTCTTCAGCAGAAGGAAGAAGGATCGTCTTCGATTCAGTGACTCGGAAAATTATAATCCAACTCTCGGAGGCCCTTTCTTCCTGTTCCTGTGCCACTTCTGTGGGCGCAAGGCTACCCAGCAAACTAAAACAATCGAACCATCACGGCGAGGGTTGTGTGATTTCGTCGTTTATCAATCGTCAACCTGGTTTTGTGCCTGGAGACGCCAAAATTTTGCTATGCGCGAATCGATCGCTCGTAGGACAAACAATTCTAATAAACTGATTTTCTGTTCACCCCTTGAGAGGTCGAAAGACACGTGCCGGGCACACTTTCGCCTCGCTTTATTGGGTTTTCGCTCGATTTTAGCTCATAACCATCGCACCGTGGCCTTTCCAGTTCCTCTCGTAAGGTAAAAATATGTTTTATAGACGAGCATATTTATCATCGTTGTCTGCAGCGCTCCATCTTCCATCATCCGGGGCGTCCTTTCGACCTAGACATACGTGTGTGTGTGTGTGCGTATTCTCGCCACAACAGGCCAGTTCATTAAATTCGCCACGGATCGGCGAACTCAAATGCAATATCGAAAATAATTGAATCTAATATTTCATCCTCATCTTCTCCTCGGTACAGGATCGTTTCACGCCCATGCTCCTGCTCATGTTCGTAGAACGCGTGCGAGAAAATCACAATATAGATAACCGTGACGCGTGGAAGAAAAGTGCATCCTTAGTGTGGGGGTGTGGTGGTTCTGGTCGATAATAACATAGTGTCGTTCAGGATGTCCCACTCGCAACCACCAAGCTCTTGGTTTCACACGATTCTTCTGCCAGCCACCCTCCCTCCAACACATTGGCGCACCATGGCAACGCGGTGGCGAAATCGTAGTAGTCATGCTGTTTATCACCCAACCAACAGATGGCTTATGCGTTTACGATCCACCATTCTGGCTCTTTTTTGTGGCCACTCCGCTCAGCCCCGTCGATTGCGGGACGATAGAGCCAGCGGATCATTCGCCTGATTGTGGCAAAGACCGTGATGACGATGCGCGATCTTTTGCGCGCTAATCAGCATTCCCGGCAGAGAGCACATTGTGGTCAAGCTTTAATATTGTACGTGCTGCCACCGTACCGACGAGTACTTAC
>JXXA01009608.1:0-15193 GCA_000956255.1 Anopheles punctulatus | reverse complement strand
AAATTAGTCTAGAAAGCCGGTAAAACGGCAGGCATGACTTCGGTCATTACGCCAAATGGAAGATGGACTTAATAAAAATGTCTAAAAAGTTATTTTAATTGTCAATCTTAAACTTTCTCAAGTTGGCTTAAAAAGTCACAAGAATAAAAATAATCATTACTACAATTACAGTCAATATTTTTTGTCTAACCCGATGCTCAAATAATGAAACAACCTAAATAATTGGAAATCAAGTCATTTGTAAATTCACGTAAACTATTTTTGTTCACGGAATATTAAATTAAAATTCGCAATACTTGTTCAAATGACAAAAAAACACAATTATAAGTAATTAACATAAGTAAGTAATTAAAGTAATAAGTAATTAAAAAAGCAAAACAAAACTTTTCAAATTCTCTTAAACTAAACAAACATTCATTACAATGTATTTTATTTGTGACGTGTTTTTTATACGTTGTGTGCTTGCAATTTTTCACAAACTTTATTGCACTTTGCGATCCATTTGGAATAGGAATAGACCTGGCCGAAGGGTAGGGATCATCATGGTTTCTACCCAGTAACATTGCTCATGATTTATGCAAGAGAGAATTGCTTGGTGATTGATAAGTCCCAATCACGCGAGGAAGCAGTCAGTCACATGATTACCGCTTGTTTAAGATAAGTTTGTCAGTTTTACGTCCTAATTGCCGCTTAATGAATTAAGCCAATCATTTGGGTAGTAACGCAAATATCTAGAAATAAATAGTGTGCTAGTGCTTAGAAAGCGTGCGTAGAAATACAGCGAAGCTGTAAGCTTTTTGCCTGTTTGGACTTGCTCATCTGAAAGGATTAAGGGCCCACAATTCATCACGGAATAAATGAGTTGTAATGGGTCAAAGAAAATGGTCTCCTATAAAGTGCTGCAGTGTGTTTCCCTTCAATGGTTTTTTCTCTATCTGGCTGTGTCCAGTATTTTGCGATTGTTTTAAGCAATAAACTACCCAGAAGATAAATTCGTCTTGCTCGTGTCAAAGAAATCATAAGCCAACCCCATCTGCCCAATTTATTATTCCAATCATTTTAACATGAGTAAATTCCTGTAGCAAGTGCTGAAAAAATGCTGTGTAATGTCGTTATACTAAGATACCGTGGACAAAACTGGTGTAATAAACAGATCTGTCCGAAAGCGAAAAGAACTTACTGGACAAAACAAATGTGATAGATCAAGCCAGGCGCATTGAGAAACGTCTTCGACGAACGGTCGAAAGCCATCTTGCAAATAACCCTTGTACTAAACATAATTATTCACCATTATTGCCCTCGTAAACGTTACGTTTTTCCGACGGGGACGGGCATGAAGTAGGACAGTGTTCGAAAAAATTTAATAAAATTTCTTCCTCCTGCTATAGCGGAGGCAGCCCATTTGTTAACATTCCGCGTCATAGATCACCATCACTGGTGATAAGGCAATGGCTGGTGACAGAAAATAATAATTAAAAAAAAACCAATTTTTTGAAGACGTCTATTTAAATTAAACATAAATCAAACATATTGGCTATTTCCTACATTATTGACATTCGATTGTTTTCTACTTCTAGACATCTCGTATGGGTTCGTTTTATTTCCGTCACCGTATGAACATCTCAATTATTTGAGGAATTAAAAGTGTACTCTATTTGAGCTTGCTTTAAACGAGGGTAGTGCTCTTCGCTACCATTTTTTCATCGGGTTATAAATCATTTCCCGGTGACGAAGCATAAATTAGAAAAAGGATCTCGGTTCGAAATTCGTTGGAAAGGATTTTTTTTAGCGAATCTCCTTGACATGGCCAGCACGAGTTGCACGTCACATACCAAGATGGAGTCTTGGCAAACGTAGTGAAAAATCGTATATAATCATACTTACAAAGGACAGCTAAATGCGAGGTTGAATGTTGATATTCAAAGCACGTGTGAAAAAATTCCATCGATCGGTATGTAGCATCGATCTAATGGACAAAACTGAGCAAAAAAAAGAATTGTTTTGAAAAAAACTTGAAGAAAATAATGACCCGTTGAATTCAGGTTTTATGTGATAAATTTTTATGTTTTGAAAATTGATTTATCGCATTTATTTATCCTTTTAATTTATAAAACATGTTATCACAATATACTAACATTTTTATGTTTATTTGCTCTCAATATTGCAATTCAATTTATGTATAAAATATAGCTAGCAATATATTGTGTGCAACATGTAGGCGACTACTTCCCACACGCTTATGCAAAGCAGGGTGTGAATCAGGTCTTTAAGACTGAAAGGGTTAAGTCATAACAAAAAAAAAGTTATGTTTCTCGATCGTTCATCAAAGCGAAAGGAAAACACACGCCACCGTGTGTCCACGTGTAAAACCTGCCAGTAAATAGCTTCATTCGAAAGGGATGGGCCACTCCCACTGATGATAGGTTGCCTGTTGCTAACCCCACGTCACGGTACAATCCGTACGAATCGCGGTGACAGCGTTCCCGGAGGGTTTTGGAAATGATAATTGGTTCCGATTTTTTAACCCATACTCTAACGTCCGTCAGAGACATTGGAGCAACAAACTATGGGCAACGTGGCAACAGTGGCAATTAATTTAGAGCAAGCTGCAAGCGCCGCAGTGTATGTTATTTATTATGCAAATACAACGCCCTCAGTCTCCCTGGCGCGAATGGGCAGCATTTATGGATGGCTTTTCCATCGAAAAGCAATTGGTTCGCTCTGGGCGATCGGAAATAATCGAAAAGAGGAAGTAAACGTATCCCCCGCTTTGCCGGCTCTAACAAGTGCGTTTCATTATGATCACAAATTAAAACGTATTCAGCTCTCCACACACGCGCACACATTCACCAAACAGCGTTCTATGTTCGTTGCATGGACACCGGAAAACTATAAGCGTGTGCCGCCCGGAATCGATGTCGCGGAATGTTTGCAGAGCTCATATGGATGAATAATTAAAATGGATCATCAATTCCATTTTTAATGTGCGTTCATGGAGGTCTCTCGTTGAGCAGTTCACAAATGCAAAGCATACCATCGGTCGAAGCCATCGTTCATGTTTACTGATGAAATAGTTAATTAAAATTAGTTTCCCATCAGAGGTGAATTCGAAATGCATGACCGACAACCGGGGAGGTAGTTTGCTTGGTGGTGGAATGACGTGTGATATGCATTTTATGCATACATTTCGCTTCTCCTTCTGGAAGGTAGAACAATGCTTACTGGTTTTCGAAATGTCCATGACTGTTTATTAGTTACGTATCTTATGTTAAGATAAAATGATAAATGGCTATTTGAAACGTTATTTAAAACGAGAATATTTGTGCAGGATTTTCGGTATCCATCGATTCAGAATTAGATAACGTCGTTGAGGAGCATATTTTGGAAATTAAATTTTATGTTTATACATATTTGTTTCGCTTCGATAAAATATTTCTTCATGGGTTTTTTTTTAATTTTTGTAATTGAATATACGATACTGACAGTTATGTGATTTTTTAATATAGATAGTAAAAAGTTCTATCTAACATACCATTTTGTGATGTGATTGTTGTTTAGCACCTTTTTATTAGCCTTAAAGTGTGTAAAACTTTGTAACATCGTTGTTTTGTAGCATTTGGTTGCAGAACATGGCTTGTTAAATGTAATACGAGATTGATTTTCCAGCATAGCTCCAAGAAGTTTTTAAAGAAAAGCATTCAAATACGTATTGAACACCTCTTTCACAGCCTTTAGCTACCCAAAAAAAGCATCTAATCGAGTGCCATCTATATTCTTCGGAGTAAACCCTTGTTTACAATTCAGCCAAACTGTTAATGCTTTTAAATTACATTATTTAGCAGACGAATTACTACCGCAGCGCACACGGCACGACACGAGCAATTTCCCTGGAATCGCGATTACAGTAACGGTGGCATTAAACCCACCGGCAGTAGTCATTTAGTGCCTACATTGACGGTTAAAATAATATCAAATGACGACATTTAGTTATTTCTACAGGTTTTTCCTGTCCTTCGCTTCAACTGGCCATCGATTTCACTCCTGCTCACCTCCCCGGAGAATCAGCACATCCACCGTTTGGTGGATTTGCGAATCGGAAGATGGCGCGTCGCAACATTTCCTTCTACACTGAAATTCAAATGGTACCTCAGGGATTGTGCCATAATATCAATCCGATGACGTTTATTGGAGCAAGGCTTCGCGTGGGCAGCAGTTGGGTGAGTTGGCGTAACCACACTGTAAAAAACCCGTTCTAATATGCGGTCACTTCCCAATGGGATTGGAATATAAATCGTTAATACGTCGAGCTTATGGCATGAGAATTTCGAAAAGCTATTGAAAAAATCAGCAATCGAGCTATAGCACCCGGGACGCTATTTCACATTCACGTGGTGTTTACCTTCATTCGGCAACGATGCTTGGAAGAAGGATACGAATTCGATTACTTCAAACCTCAATTGATCGTATTTGTCTCCTCGGACGCATAAAGTCTGTCATCAAGCTCTGGTCGGGATCTTTTAAGGTTTGCGATGTCCAAATGGTTTTGTGGCAATCGTTCGTTGGTAGGACTGCTCAATTTATTAGTATTACCTTGGTTCTTTCCGTCTGTCACATGTAGCTGATTGTCACGCGATGTGTAAATGTCATTGCTATACACTCCAGGATATAAAATAGACCTGGAGAAATCGCTTTGAATGTATCTCGTAAAGAAGACACAATATATCCTTAATTAGAGTTCAATTTATATCTTATATGCATGCAATTCCGTGCATAGGGCTGTTATCAGTTTTGTATGTTTGCATACTTAAACCTGCAAGTGTTGTAAATAATTCCATACTCAAGGGTTTTTTTTTAATAATTTTAATTTAACAAAAACATTGTGCATTTTCTTATTGCTACAAAAAAGTGTACTAACGACAATTTAAACACCAGGTACGCTGATTATCTAATGGATTTTTTGCGTTGATTTATGTCATAGCCGTATCACGCTACTAGCAAGAGAATTGGTATTTAATTAATGTGATGAGCTGAATAATGCATCGCAACTGGGACTGGCACGTGGGATGGCCCAGGTCAGTCAGTGTCATCCACCGTATCAGCCCTTGACGATCGCTCTAACTACCCGGATAGGTCACTCTAATTGTGGGTTTCATATGCGTTACGAATCCTTGTCCGTGTCCCTGGGCAAAAAGATTCCTATCTTTGATTAAATCCATGAATAATCAAACGGACATTCAGCTACACTTTAATGGGGCGTGAAAAGGGGTTCCGCTCGTACCTTTGGCACAGAGCGCATGACCCCACAGCGGTTGTGACCCCACAAACATCGGAGGAGCGATGAGAAACAGTGAAGTTAGTTATCTATATTTAAAAAAAGGAAGAATATTGTATCAAACATCGGATTGAAATGAAAAATCTTTTAAACATTAAATCTTCAACATGCAAATTTGTCACTAGTAGATGCAATTTTGTATTACATTAGAATCGATTTTCATACGGCCTTCATAAGAGTAAATTGTAAGTGAAACTATAAATGAACAAATGCATAGTTAACTAACATATGTAAGAAAATCATCTTGATATCACATGCTGGAAGGGAAATAAATAAAAATGATCACACACCAACGGCTTTCGAAGACCATCGTAAACCGGGCGATTCGTTAGTCAATTCTGCATGGTTGCGTGAGCATTTTAATTAAAAAGAACAAATCTTAATTCGTTTAAATTTGTAACCTTCCATCTCTGCTGCAGCTCGTACGCTTTATTGGGGTGTGCTCGGTTGCATTCTCTTGCCTCTGTTCTAGCGCGGGTTTATTCAGAGAAACGCTGCTGCGCTTTAAATGTATCTGCTTGTTTCCATGACCTTGATGAGTTTCGAAACAATAGTGGTCAAAGGTTATTTAGTTTCGTCCATTAGTTTATTACGCTGGTATCATAATTCATAACTCGTAACACCAGCCATAGCAAACGTTTTAAAAACTATGTTACGGACTTTCATTTTTGAATTCCTGATTTTAGTTTATTTTTCTGTCCATCTAATGTGAAACAGAAGATGGTATGCCAAAAGAAAGAAACACATCAATAAGTCATAAAAAGTTGGAAGCCACGTGGCGCAAACGCTACTTTTCCTACAAAGCGATACGTTCCGCTGTTTATTGTATTAATATATTGTGATGAGGGTGGTTATCGTGTATCATACTTGTAGCTCTTTGGCTAGGAATATGTTCACTTCTAAACCGTCCAAACGGATATGGTTAACAGCGAAAGGTTTTAATCATTAGTTTATACTAATCGATCTTACGATCGATATTTTCTTTTCGTGAAGAAAAAGGACTGTGGGTCCTTGATAATTCCAATTAATAAACTGAGGTCAATACGTCTTATTTAATAAAGATGAAAATGTCATCAATTTCAACTCCCCGACAGCTATTAGTGCCATGTGGGCTTTTAACGACAGTATTTAATTGCGCCCAGTTAACCATGTGTGTTTGAACATAAATTTTACAAAATGTGTCAACAACAACAACTGTTTTGCCTCACTAAAAAGATGCCAAAAAGATGCTGTACTCTTGTTATGGAAATCAGTTTGTTTTGCCTAATGCAGGATGGGGAATTACATACTTAAAAACGATGATATGATATGTCTTTTTTACGTAGCAAGGAATGAGGTAAGAAATGAAATAGACTGAGAAGGTAAAAAAATACTATTTATCATTGAATACATGTTATGGTACCCATAATAAAATGAACAACTTGTTGGTTTGGAAGATGGATAATTTATATTAAAAACTAAGACAAGAAGATTTTCCGAAATGATGGATAACTGCGTTTATTCGGCTTGTGAAATCATTGCAAAGCGTACTAAAACTTGCATGAATCAAAACTTCTTATGTCATGTGAATAATGCTCTAAAATTTGTTGTTGTTTTTTGTTGAACAAATGCTATAGTGTTGTTAGTAGTTTCCATAACAGTTTGAATTCGTTTCACTATTTTACTAATAAACTTTAAGCTCAACTTTTTCAATAAATTTGCGCACTTTTCAATACATCTCACAACTGTATATTAGCTGAATTATCTGTAATACATGTTTTGAAGACAATAATATGGTATTCACCAAAACTTTGGTAAATATAAATACAACATATTCTATGTATCCAAATCATTTTAGAGTAGAATCTCCACGATCTGATATTAATTTTGAGAAAAAAAAATCGGACCAAACGTCATTTCTTTCCATCCGTGTCAAATGATGAAAAATTCAACAGAAATAACCTCCTCGACTGGGAAATGGGAATTTTTCATTTAATATTCATAATTCCACTGGGTTAACCGCATCTTCGAGGCAAATACGATTGACCGACCGGCGGCTTCCAATACTATCTTTATAGAAGCAACAGTATGACACTCACATTGGTTGATTGCTTGGTTTTCTCGATGGCAAGATGTTTATAGAGCTTGCATGGTTTGCGAAAAAAAGTTCTTTATTCACGATTGAGCAAGAAAAAAAAACACATCGTTCTCAAAGGAAACACCTTGTCGGCAAAGACGACGATGCGCATCCATTTCAATCGAACCAAGACTTCCCAACCCTTTGCATTGATCGCATTGCAGGGAAAGCATTCCAATGATTGGCAAGGGACAGTTTCGCCATGATGTGACAGGCTTGAGTTCGATTTCTGAATTTCGTTCGCAAAACTGAGCACGATACACGACACGGCCACGTGAGAGAACGTGTTAAGTTGATGCCGTAAAACGGAAAGGTAAGCGAATGATATTTTTCTGTAAAGGATAAAGACACACGCGTGCATTTAAGGCCGATTCTGTGACGATGAATTATGTATCTATAAAGGTTAAATATTTGTGGGTGGCAAAGTAGACGTTTTTGCGAAAAATTGGAATCGTGTCAAGCGATTGATAACCGCTGCGGATGGCAAAGGATTGCGAAGCTCATCAAAATGACATTTCCGTCTTTTCCCACGAGAGGAAAATTATATTGCGACGGTAGACCAACTCGGTTGGCTTCCATGCTTGATTGAACACACGTTCTGGAGATTGACAATCCTAATTTTATGACTCACGATATGAGATAAATACGAAATTTTCGTTTCGCTCGATCGTTTCTAATCGATACGGATGTTGATTCGAATCGAAGATATATGTTTTGGAATATTTGATACATACATGTATGTATAGGTTTTGTGCGTAAACTTTATGTCGGTTTGGATGCATTTATTATGTTTAATTTTTCATAACGGTGGACAAAACTGTGAATTGTTGGCGAACGTTGCTTGCAACATGAAATCATTGTACAAAAATATTATTAGTTGAAAATAAAAATTGTATACTAAAATGACGAATCCAATCGGAAGCGTAGCTCGGTAACGAAAATCTTGTTATAATCATTCAAACAAACCTCTATTGAGTGAATTATAAAGCATTTAATGAATTTAAAAACATCGCGCGATCGTTGTAATTGCATAAACAAGCCAAAACAAGAGCTCTAGTCATGTATCATCACGTTACCCTGGAGACACGTTGCAATAGCACAGAAAATAAACCCGCAAACAAATTGTTCACAACAAAGCGAGACGCAACTACGCTGTTCAACATTTACGTTCCACCGCAGCCACATGATTGTGACAATAACGCTAATATTATTGTGCGTTACATTTGGAGTAAGCCTTCTGTACCCATTCTGTTGTCCTGTTTGTACTTACTGTTCGAGAAAACCTAGCTTTGGTTAGTCGTCGGTTCTGGTGGCAACAATTTCCCTGAATATACTGTTTGCCGCTTCGCCACGCTGTCAGGACATAAAAGTCTGTGGTGCGGCCAACTCTCAATGGGCTAGCGGTTTTTTATGGGAAAAACTTTTGCTTTGTTTGAACAAGCCTTCTGCTCTCTTCGAAGCGTAAGATATGATTACACTGAAATGATGACTGCTCCGAAGAACCGCCACTCCTGGAGGATTTCAAACTTTGCTTACGGTTCGGTAACTGTGACGGTAGGAAATGCGAAAAGTATTGCCGTCGGGGTAGGTCTTCGTTGGTTGCATGCGGATGTTGTCAGTGGTGGTAGGGCTTAAGTTTGTTATTGTGCTAAAAATGTCTTCATTTTCAACAAATTTACATTATTATTACCGGCAGAACAGCCATGGTCGTTGTACGTCGTTCTTCAAGCGTGCTGTCGAGTGGTTGATGCGGAAAAGGGTGCGATAAAAGTAAGACAGACCGTTCGCCCCATCATACTTAGTTTCGTGAATATCGTTGAACAAAACATATACCATCATAAAATTGGTATGCTATTATTGTATTTGATTTGATAAAAAATATCCTAATTATTTGATTTTTTTACATTTCATACTATTAAATCATTGTTAAATTTTAATTATGTTTTTTCAAATAAAATTTCACCGTTTAATTTTAACAGTAATGCACAGGCATTATCTATAGAGTTCTCGATTGTTTAACAGGGTGCATTCTTTATTCTAATTATTTATTAATTATTTTTTCGTACTACATATCAAACCAAAAGGATTTCTTTATTAGGTAGATAATATCTTTGAAGGGTTAAAATAATCCACGGATTAGTATACTTTTAAAACTGATACAAAGGACAATAATTTGTTCTTGCTTGAGGATGTTGTCGAGCTCTAAGCCATTTAAAAAATCTGCTAGCGATTCTTATATGAATTACGTTTGCAATAAGTAATTTTTATTACATACTGCTTCGTATTTATGATTGCAACTATAAACAGTAATGTAGGCTTCTTATTGATATACATTTATTTAACTTTTAAGCATTATTTCATATTTTACTGTTAAGTTTCTTAGCTATTGAGATTGTCCTCAATTACTGAGCCTTATTCTATTGCGGAAATTTACAAAAACATAGTTATGTGCTGTTACAAAATGTTTTGACGAAATAACTAATTTGGATAATTTAACTAAATTACTGGTAACCAAATAATTCAAGTTGAGTAACAACCTAGTTGAGTAATTTAATAAGATATTTATAATTTAATTATAAGCAGTGAGACACACAAAGATGCTAATAAGCATCATTCGATCAATGCTAAGCATATTAGGCAGAAAACAATGTACAAATTCCTACATTGCGTGTGGTAAACCAAATGCCAGAAGATTGACCACTGTAGAAGGACAGTACATTCGTTAAGCTCACCCAACCTAATCCTACGTCTTGAGCGTGTGCTCCATTTGTCGTTTATTTCATGAATCTGCAGAACCACAACTAACTCTCATAGTAACGTTGACAGCAAAAGATAGTTATGGGCAGACAAGCATGGAAGAGTGAAAACCGCAAGTCGTACGGATGGATGGAAGTTTTCGAATGGCTTTGGTTGGATTACTATGGCCATTGTCTAATTATTTTACACATTCAATTTCCTACATCACTTGGGTCCGGATAGCTAGATCTCAAGTAAAAGGTTAGCTTGATCTCTTCGTGGATGAGATCATCTGGTTCACTGATCTTTAATTCATGAAACTGGACATTTATTTGACCCGGTTATATGGCAAACTTGTCCGTTTTTCATGGACTTACCTATTCTTAACTGAAAATTCTATCCACTTTATGAAAATATCTGCACTCTGGTTGCCAATGACATCCTCAGAAAACAAAAACTCTGACGTCCAACCTGGACTGACGCAAAAAACATAAAAAATGTGTGGTCTGCTTCAACAGATTGCTCATCGGCGTCCTGGACCGACTGACACCTGCTTTACGAGCACCGAGGACAGTTTTTTAAGATTAAAAAGTGCTCACGGTGTTACGTTAATGGGTGTCTAGAGTTTATGAAAGCTGAAGATCTTAAAAGCTAAGCAAGCAACAGGAAAAAGGTATACGATGGGGTGTTAAATCGTGGAAGCTGAAATCTTAAATTACTTTTCTCGACCGCAAACCGTTAACACAACTCTTGAGTAGCGAAAACAACGGTAGTTTTATAGCTCATAAAAGAAGCAAAGATTTGAAAATATCTCGTGATTTTTGTTTGTCTTATCATACATTAGCTGGATAAGATTTGCTGGAAAATATGAAAAATAAGAACACGTCAAAAAAAAAAACAATTTTTCGGAAGACGCTAGCGCAATCTTCTCTGGAGCTTCATTGCTAGCGTTCTCTACAGTCACCATCATCATCACCATTATAATCAGTGACTTATCCAGCATAGGTAGAAGCATGATCAGTGAGAGGGTAAAATCGTTTCATAAAATCTGTATTTAAGCACGGGTTTTTTTTGTAGTACCAATCACAATCACACCAGCTTACATCCCCATTTTTTAATAAATACATTTTTTTCTTATTTCGGGCCTAAGTTTCGGCAAGAGATTTTAATCAACGAAAGGAGTCATAATATGTTCGATATTCAATATTCTTAATGTTCTGAACGTAATGTATTTATAACTCATTGTAAATAATAAAATAATGTTAGGAAAATACAGCAAATATTTATATCTCAATCTATAATTGAATAGTTCATAAGCACAATCAGTTAGTATAATCTGTCTTCCGCTAGTTCATAATAACGAATTGTAACGTGGACTGTGTGGATAAATAACGAAGGAGTACTCTAAAGGAAAAATAAGAAGACCTTCATGCATGCAAGACAGTGGCATTAAAAGAATCCTTCGTATCCATCACAAACGACAGTACCTACCCGGTTTTATGTCTACAACCTTTTACCATAAATTTCTTTCCTTACTCCTTTTCCTGCACACGGAGCAGCTGGCCTAGGAAAAGATTCCGACACTGATATTGCATTAAAAAGATTTGTTTCATGTTTAGCCTAAAAGGTGTTCGTTGGCTGAGTAGGTTCGTATTATCAGCCAGATTAGGCCAGCTGGGTCCTCACTTCAGAATCAGAGATTCGGAAGCACAGACCTTTGTTTAACTTTTTATAACGTCAAAAATCAAGCAGATGCAAGACGAAAGACTTAAGCGTACAAAAAGCTCTAAGACTCTTCAAATGGATAAAACTATGGAGAATCATATTTATATTTGAAATTTGAATCGGTAAGACATTCTATGAGATATGAGTTTTGGGGAAAACAGAGTGGAAACTGAAAAAATAACTGGACACACGTGGGTTCGCAGTGGAAAACATGGTTAAAACCGTTTGTATACTACCTTCAGTTGTATTTCGTTGCATGGACGTCAAAGCACTGACAACTTTACAAAAAGCAATTTGGAGGAAAATAAATCATTACAGTAGTCTGTGATAGTTGATTAGTCCTTTATCATGGATTCTAATGTATTTTTTTTTTGTTGGAATTTATATATTTTTCGGTAGCGTTCTACGGTTTTGTAGAGCTAACCCAAAAAAAAGTTGCAGTTAGTAAACATAATCAAATGCTTGTTTTAGTCTTGGACTATTTTCATGGCCCTTAAATTTAGTTCGCGTACTATCATATCAAAGATGATTCTATCATTAGCAAGCAAGCATTTTTATGCGTGTTAATATTTTATACAGCAACCGATTTGAATTCAAAATCTAGTGTAACGTTTCCTACTGTGACATTCATCCCTGGAGAGGTTTTGCGCAAATTTAAAAGGATGCTTTCAACACTCAAAATCAACAAAACACCCTTAAGGGTACATCCACCGATGCACAATCCAGTTCTTCCACAACACGGCAGTGTTCACTATCTACAGCAAGATACCTCGCCCGGCCAGAGCATCTTTGTGCTAGAGAAGGGCTGACTTTACAAAACCCATAACATTATTTTCAGATGTTTATTTTGGAGGTTGGTTCAATGGGTTCATCGGACTGATACTTGAAAACGACCGTTCCAAAGGTATTCGAATCTTGTACACTGCTCTTATGCCGTACACAAGGATCCAGGCGGGAAGTTAAGCAATTTCATACGATAACAACAGGACGTGCGTTGATATCTTGCTCCGCACTCGTTTATTCCATTGGGAAAGCTGTTGAACAAACCTAGAAACAACTTACTCTGATGAAGTGGAAACAATATTTTATATCTTGGTTTACGTGGTAGAAACTATCGATGGAATAAGTGTGATTTTATTTCTTGAAGTGGTTTTGTAAGAATTAAGTTGAGATAGCTTATGCATCAGCGATGCGAATTTGGAATCAGAATGGAATGTTACAGGTATTTCACCTAACTAAATGTATAAAAATGATCTAAAATTTGGTTCGTGTTTAAAACCTGTTTAAAACCACTTTAAAGCAAATTTTAAGCTGCTTGGTTTTAAAATGATTGTATGTAGAGTAAATTTTTTTGATATATATTTTTCCTCATTCGTATATTGTCAGGCATAGTTTTCATCAGCGGCTTGCAATGTATCGTGTTTATACATATGTATCATTCCCTTTCTCTCCCATTAAGATGCATCACACACGTATCTCACAGACCCACTAACAGAGATTAGGTCTAGGTCTCTTCAATGCAGAGACATGTTCTACTTCCTTCATGCATCGCACTTTTCCCTCGTCCATTCAACCATGAAACCCAGATTGTGCCAGATGATTACCATTTGTCAGTCGGTTATTTAGTTTAATCGACTTATTTTATTACTGAATGAACCGCACTCGAGCGCATCCATAATCCCTACGCACCGAGGGTTCACATCTATGCTACTGGTTGTGTGTGCGTGTTTTTTGCTTATTGTAATTGGGGTTTTGTGTTGACTTCGATACCATGCACGAGTGGTACGGTTCAGCCCAGTAACGGAGATTTAATTATTAATTTCCAATGGCAGATACTCATGGTAACGGAACGGCAGTGTCAAAATAGTCATTAAGGAAAAATGAGAACGTGCCCTTCACTTCAATGCAATAGATTATATATTATTAAAAGTGCCTGGAACCGTATGTCGATTTTTTTTTATTTTCTTCCGTCAGCATTTGGAATGACAAGACCTGCAAGCTTCATATGGGATGAAAAAAAACAATTTTAAGATAGTTTTGATCTGCAACTGAATAAAACAGAAATATGTTCTAAACATAAATGACCAAACAAATACTCACTCAAAATGCAAGGTGAGTATGCCATCATGAGTAAATTTCCTCTCGAGGGTAAACATTATTTGTTAAGCCAACAATCATGCAGAAGAAGAAAAAGAAAATAGAAAACACTATACTTATTTTGCACAAAAATTTGTGCAAATTTTTGATCAATAATTATTGGGCAACAACTTTTACCAGAAGAAATTTGTCATAGTTAACGTAATACAGCAAGAGTGAATTAGAAGGTTAATTTTTGCTGAGAAACGGTGCAAACGGTCGATAAGTAAAAACGAGGACGCATGTTTAAGTTTTGACCAGTTATAATCAACTCTGATGATTTTAAAACTTCAGTTTTCAGTTTTGGTATTTCCACTGATGCTTTCTTTGTAGTTTTAGTAGTTGTGCTGCTGTAGAAGGCTGAAGGATAATAAATTGTTTATCGTTTCGTTTTGACATGTTTCATTCTCGAAAGAAAAACTGGTGTATGCAATGAAATACCAGTAAAATACAAAAACAAATGATTAATAAACAGTGCGACATGCATTTCACATCACTCCATATAGTTCACTTCAGACTCTTTGCGTTAGGTTTTCCGATGCAAACGAATGTTATAGTAACTTAACAGTCAGCTATCCACCCGGTTTAGAGTATCGTCAAGGCCTTGGTAGCTAACCACCACGAATGTAATCTACGTTTCGTTAAAATGCGTATCAGCAGGTTTTATACAGATTTGCTCAGCTTAGATTGTGTCAAACCCACACAAGTCTGGTGCAGGAGGCGCAGATTGAGGTAATTGACTCTACGGCGAGTGTATGCTACAATTTTATCCCAGATTTGATTTCAGACATCGAACAAAGAAGTCCGACAGAGCGTCCACGGGCGAGTTAAAATACATCTTGACTAGCGAGATTAAGTGGATAGCTTCCGCTGCGGCAAATCTTTTATAATTAACTTGCTGATAAAAAGGAATAAAGTGGCCTGTTGGTCGGCTCCAGTGGCTGCGCGATGTGATCATGAATAAAAGATGAAAGATTAGATGTGTAAAAAAGGCGTAGAAGTGCGGTATGTTTTATACCTGACGCACTATCTTAATAAATTTAGTTGTGTTGTATGAGTTACGAAAGATTCATCCGACTCACGCTCATAAGCAAAACTACGGTGGGATAGAATGTAAAATACACTGGCCATATTTATCTACAGTAAAT
>JXXA01009607.1:0-10205 GCA_000956255.1 Anopheles punctulatus | reverse complement strand
TAAAGCGAAGCAAGAAATATCCTCAAATCGGCATTTTCCTTCCGATCTCATTTGTTTTTGTTACTTTTGCATATTTTAATAAAATATTTTAAATATTGCTAGAAGAAAACGTTTTATGTATCTTAGACGAAATACAAAACTCCATCACTGAGCGTTGTGAAAATGTAGTAACTAAAATGGTAAATTCGTTGGACGATATATTTAGAAACATCTTTTACCCCCCGCTGACATCATCGTTTGGATAACATCAAACTACATTAATAATTTATAGCGGAACAAAGGGACAATTTTTGACCAGGAAACTCCAACTACAGCATGGTTCATACCGGACGGTGCGTGTGTGTGTCTAGGACCAAACCAGACCACGTAAAACCGCTGGTTGTGTTTTGTTCAAATTTGATAGAAGCTAGTATTTGACGGTGAGTCGGCACAGGTGATACAAGTTAAAAATCTGTCCCACGGGAACAATAAATTAGATTTGGTTGGATGGAATGATGCAAGTTTGCATAGCTACACGTATAAATACCATTCCTGAGTTCTGACCATTGGTTACTTTGACCATTGGTTACATTGGTTATGTCTTCGATTCACTCCGATTCGATTCGAATGATAAAATAAATATCGAATAAATCGCAAACCTACGATGTTGCTATACGAGATATTCTGGAATGGGTCTAAGATGAATGAAATAGTGTTTTTTACATAAAACAGAAAGAGAGAAGAATAGAATAGAATAGAAAGAGAGCAATAATAATTCGATTTGCTGTGATTGGATATTTTATTAACTCAATCGCTGCGCGTGCGCGAAACTTGTAATTGGACTTAAAATTGGGTTTTCAAGTATCGGAATGAATCGGTATTTGAAGAAAAATATTTCTTTTAACTAAAACAATTATAGTATTTATATTTCCATACTGAAAACGTGTCTTTACTTATCTTATTCAACAAATTTTCAATTTTATCTGATTCAGATTCCATTTCATTTCACCTTTAGTTAGTTTATTAGAATCTGCTTCAAATGAATGTCAAAATAAGTTATTATGGGTTTTTATAACTCTCTCATTTTTACTCTGCATTTATCTATACAGTAAAGTAGAAATACACACACTACACACATCTCTACTCACTAAGGCCCAACCAATAAATTGACTTAATGGACGACTGGAAGTTCTGCGGTGTAGAAAATCACCTGGAAATCAGCTGGAAAAATTTTGTGAATCTCACCAACAAGAAAGCTTATGTACAAACTGGGGGGTGCAGATTTTCATACGAATATTCGCCTAGCGCGATTTCACCCCACGTGCTATTTACAAACACATCGGAACGGAAGTCGCTGCACATGGTGAGAATAAATAAAATACGGTGTCTCTACTTCCAAAGCGCACAACGAGGAAAACACGAATACTTGGAAATAAGAAGAACACCACACGAGAAGACTTACTCCTACAGCCTTAACCGTCCCGATGGCATAGAAAATAGAATGGGAAAACTAACAAAACCAACCAAAGCGAACAATTTGAACAGCACCAGAGAGAATCGTGATAATGATTTTTATCTGATGATACATAGCCGTGTGTTAGTCATCATAGATATACAACGATGTACGGGGGGATCATCATCATCATTGATGAAAGGTAGGAGAGGAGAGAACTGCTCCCACTCTCTCCCACATTCCCTCCCATGCTCTGGCACAACCCATTGCATTCACCAACACACGTGCCCGGATGCTCACATAAAATGAGCTTTGATTCTCAGCTGAGAGTTCAGCTTACGCCCAGCTTTGGTTCGCCATTTCAAACGCGATTTTTCCGTCGGGATGCCTTAACAGATCGTCTCGTTCCGCCTTATTGCTTTGGGAAAGTGGAGACACGCGTTGAAACTTCAATGATACATTGAACCCTGGCACACATGTCTACTGATCAATGCCTCTACCCGATGATATCTGTCTTGGATCACTTTGCAGTCGTCAGATTGAATATGTCACAAAAATTGGATTTTGCCTGCAGCCTATTGGATTTTGTTTTGGTGTACACTAATTCTACGCATATGATGCGGAGATAATGGAGGGTATGTCTCATAAAACTACATGAATCTTGGCATGAGCTTTCCCGGATTTTCTTCATTTGATCTATACTCGCATCCTCTGCTTCATTTCTTATGCTTTAAATCTTTCTCCCTGCTTCTCTCATTCTCTCTCTCTCTCTCTACTCTCTCTCTCTCTCTCTCAATCTCTCTCTCTCTTTCGCTCTCTAGTTCTTTTTATTTTCCTCTTTTCTGTATGCCTCTGTCTTGTAATTTGATTTTATGATCGGCTCTCAGTAACGGATGTTTGTATTTGTGAAATCTGTTTACCGTTTCCTCCCAATCACGTCATCATCAGTAGAAAGAATGATATAGAGCTTTTATGTGTCTGCCTTTTTACCCTCACGTCTAATGCTGCGTCACTCTATACTTTCTGCACTATGGTAGTATAAGTGAGAAAAATATATCGGTTTCATTCACTGATTTCCAGCTCTGTTTGATAGTACCAGTAGTATCAGCGTGGTATCCTCAGGAAACTAAAAGCTGATTAATAAATTCTACCGAATCAAAGTGCGGAATTCTTCTTGGTGAAGGAATCTTACTTCGAAGATTTGGGATTTAGAGAAGTTTTCACACTTTTTTATGGTTTCCGCGTGCTTCATTCGCCCGACAAATGAAATAAAACAGATCCTAGGCGCACGTAAACGTGCTCCGTCGGCACATTTTGCCAATATCTATTTTGCCCCATTCTACATTAACATGGTTCATAGATCATCAGGGTATCTCACGGAGATTGTTCTTAATGGAAAAATCAATAAACTCCTTCCATCTAACACCGCAAAAAAGGATCGTTAACGGAACTGGTTGTAGAGACGGATAAAGTGCCAGTGGTGCTAAAACGTGAGACAAAATCAGAACCATTTCACCGGGCACAATCAAAGGGCACATCGGAATCATCGAGCTCAGATTTAGGACGCCTCTGATGATTTCGGATGAAAATGGATTCCCAAGATGGATCGTACGTTTTCATTTGGGTTTTCATGGATAGGTATGGGGCCCATGTGTTTTACGATCTATCACATACACTATCACGGCTCGAAGGTTTAAACATTTTCGTAATAATGTGTAAGATTGTGACTCACAGTGAGGAAGATTTCGGGTTCAGTGGAAGTGTGAATGAGGGGAATTGAATGTAAGGTGAAACTATTAATAACGTTGTATGGGATAGAGCATGTGGAATTCTAATTTTTTTCTTATTTCATTTATATTGTTTTAGTTGGAAAAGATGTATGGTATTTTGTAGAATAAATTGCGTTTTTTTTGCCCGTAAATCTTCAAAACAAATGCAATAATAATGTTTCCACTCGAAATCTTACATAAAATAGCTATATTCACTTCCCGAACAATAGCCATTTTACTACTATACGAATCTATACGAATATAGATATTGTTAGTGAATTTTTTGACAATGACACAAAAAAATCTCATCATACTCGGTTTGTCATCAGAAGCTTTAAACAGCCCTTTTTATAATCGATAATAGTATAATGAAAGTATATAACAGTATAATAAAAGTTTGTATTAAACATCGATTTGATGGAGATTGTTTTAATTTTATTTATATTAGAGTTGACAGTGTTACACACCAATATTCCAAATGAATTTTGACAGTAGCCTTTGGGATAGTTTCACTGCAGTTTTCAAATCTTTCACCTCCTTTTTCATAGTACGAAATCGATAATCAATGATAATCCTTGCTAATCCTTCTCTTTCATTCAACACAAAAATTGTGTTTGTCACGGTAGGCTAGATACAGCACCCCTTCTATGACATTGGTATTCTTCTGCTTAGTTTCTCGTAAGGCTTGTGGTATTAACGGGGAAACGGAAAGGGAGGGCCTCAATTTGATCAATTATTAATGGCTTCTAAATATTTAATTATAAATCACATAAATCAATGTGACGTTGACTGTTGCTGCCAGAAGATGGTAAGAAATTTTCTTCAAACCACCACCGACATTAATTGTCTATAAATTATCTGTCAAACACCCTAACATACTTCACATTTCTCACAACACGTTGAATAAATTTGTCAAGGTCATGCTCCAGCTTATCATTGCTAGATGAAATTTAAAATGTATTCAGCAAACAAAATACAAATCTGCTCCTGATTAGCAAAAAACACTCAAAATAAACTGTTGATTTTGAAGATAAGATAAAAAAAACATTACCCAATTCGTTGGCTATCAAGTAGGTAATATGTAATAAGCAACAAATACAGTTTGCTTCGCTCGTTTATAAATATTGAAAAACATTTACAAAGTGCAGCTCATTAACGAAGGTGTAGTTTCATAGGTTAGTCTCCTGTAACAAAATTAATATACAGAATTAGATGCATCCAGCCTGTAGGGGTACGGGTAGAAGCTAGAACCCATAGTTTAAAATACATAGTGTAAAATGGAACCAAATGTGGGAAATTTAACTAAAAACTAGTACAATATGTATTTAAGAAATATGATGTAAAGTGCAATATCCATAACAATATTGAAAAGCTTTTATGTAATGGATTAGTTTTTAAATATTTTTAGAAATTATCATTTAACTTATCAATTATACTCTCTCTCTTATTCTCTATCTCTCTCTCTCTGTCTATCTCTTTCTCTTTCTCTCTCTTTGTCTATTTTCACTCTGTGTAAAAATAATTCCATATTTTGTTTAATCACTAATGGTTTGTTTATCTTTTGTACAGGTAACCCATGGAAGCATCTTGTATTGGTGCATCACATTGAATCTATTCACCCATATAAGTTGATCGTGTAGTGTACATACTTATTATACATGTATAATTTATTACAAAGAAGCCTTCATGGTGTATTTTACTCATGAAATGCAGGTCTAATTCATCGTTTATTTACAGTGTATTGCTAAATCTATGACTATTGCGGAAAATTTAAAATAACTAATACATAAGCAAACAAGAATAAAAATACTTTAATAATAAATAAAACGTATTTCGTGAGTTTTCTACAAACACTTTGAAATTTATTGTTTCGATCATCAGGTTTTTTAGTTTTCTTTGTTGACCATATCACATATGAAGGGAGTTTCAACTTGACAAGACATACAACAAAATTAAATTCATAAGTTTTTGTCACTTTTTGTCACAGAAACTCTATACACTATTCATCGAAATGTTGTTGTCAATTTGTTCTTGAACTACAACACGATAGAGCTGGAAAGAGAATACAGTATAATAGGATGAATGAAGTTAAAACAAAAAAAAATATCGCTATAATTATATTATAAATCGTCCACGTTGGGTTTACTTTAAAATTGTTAAATTGAATAAAGCTGTTATACAAATTTGGAAAATCATTCATGTTGGCAACATGTTCTATCTTCAAATTTTGTAGAAAGGGATTGTAAGAGGAAGCTTCCCGGTATGCATAATTTCACATTTCAGGCCGTATTGTACACTATGAAAAAAAAAATCGTGTAACTGCCTTTCGTTTTGTAATCGACAAAAGTGTCGCCATGGTGTTGAAAAAGTGTAGATTTAATTTA
This sequence comes from Anopheles punctulatus, assembly GCA_000956255.1. Lineage (NCBI taxonomy): Eukaryota > Metazoa > Arthropoda > Insecta > Diptera > Culicidae > Anopheles > Anopheles punctulatus. The sequence continues at coordinate 4,620 of JXXA01009607.1, read as the reverse complement.
ACTTTTTGGCTTCCACACACCTTCCTTTATCTTTAAGTAACTCTTAACCCCGGGGGGACTTCAATCAACATTTTCCCAACGGAATACTGGAATAGCGATGGACTTTCTGGAACGTGAGAAGAAAACGATGGAATGTAAGAGGTTGAAGAAAGATGGTGTGTAAGAAAATGTAGTTTTTAAGTGGTTGTAAATTGACGAGAAGATAATGTTACGCAAACTTCATTTACATTGATGTAAAAATGAATTTTAAACTATTTTTTTAAAAATATGTTACTCACTAGGAGGTGGCTCGGTGGTTTAGTAACAGCGGCACCGATCTTTAACATGACATGACCGATACCAGGACCCTATTCGGACCGTCAACCCCTAGCAAGGAGTGAATAAGCAACTATGCTGGTAAAATCAGTCTAGAAAACCGGTAAAACGGCAGGCATAACCTCGGTCGTTACGCCAAAGAGAAGAAAAAGAAATTACTCACCATGTGTATGTGATTGAAATACTGCTCTCTCGTTCCATCGATGCGAATAAAACTTTAATGAATAAAAACACATTCTTCATAATTTTATATGAGTCAACAAAGCATAGAAGCAATATGGCCAGGCCGTCACTATCAAATCCAGCGATGTCAATCCGCCGCAGACAGCAGACATGCATAGGGCATGATAAAGAAAGAAAACAGTAGTGTAACATGTGATGAAAAATATTATGGCTTGTTTTTCTAGGGTTTTTACCAATTTTAAGTGACGTCAACCATACAGCTCAATTCGAGTAAGGAATGGCCAGCATGTCGCCAACTGATGTTGCACAGCACATGCAGCTGACCGGTTTCCATTAATGCAAATAAGGAATCAATTTGCGATAAGATGTGTTTATTTATGACCATGCCGTTTAATGTTTCAGTATTTTTATCCAGCCAGCCCAACGGTTGTAGCCCCCACATGCACTTCTCTCCTTCAAACGTCAATTCACCCAGTACGGTTGAGTTTTTATCATATTTTTCCTGCTACGTTCCTATAAAAATTAGATGAATAAAATGCAAGAATAAAAATAATGCTTTCTTTAACACAAAAAAGACTTAAAACATTTCGTGAAATTGAGCTATTTTAGTTATTCCTTTGCAATGGAACAAAAAAAATCGTTCAGAATCAATTAGCAACGATTTGGAAGAAGAGTCTTAAGATCTTCGCTGTACGAACAGTCCGATACACTAAATCCGGTGTATTTAACGTTTTTAAGAAAGAAAGTTTTGTTAGAAGAAGCTCTAAAATGAGCCATAAGGAATGAGGCGAGCCATGATGCGTATTAATGAAGTCTAAATTAATTAAGTGCGGGCCGCTGTGGGCACTAATGGAATTTTGAATGCACACTCTTGTTGCTACAAATCTGCAATCAAACGAGGGTACTATAATACTCGCAAAACCGACCGTGTAACAACGTTTCTCGAAAACGAGGAGAAGATTGCTCCCTTCAATGGCGGATTTTTTTACGGGCTGTCTCAAAAAATCCGGTAAATGGAGAACTGCTTTGTAACACGTTTAGGCTGATACTGGTAACGTGAATGGAATGTAAATGAGGGTTTCTTCAACTCTGGTGTTTTTGCTTCTTTGGAATTCGGTATTTTCAGATTGGTCCGGCGGCGGAAAGTTCCTTGCAATAACAAAATAAAATAGTTGTAGTAACATGCTTAGGTACAGTTCATTTCAGTTTTACCAACTGTTTTATGTGAAATAAATAAAAAAAACATTGAAACATTGAAATCGAAAAGATAATGCATTTCATTTCTCATAACCCTCATTTACTGTAGATAAATATGGCCAGTGTATTTTACATTCTATCCCACCGTAGTTTTGCTTATGAGCGTGAGTCAGATGAATCTTTCGTAACTCATACAACACAACTAAATTTATTAAGATAGTGCGTCAGGTATAAAACATACCGCACTTCTACGCCTTTTTTACACATCTAATCTTTCATCTTTTATTCATGATCACATCGCGCAGCCACTGGAGCCGACCAACAGGCCACTTTATTCCTTTTTATCAGCAAGTTAATTATAAAAGATTTGCCGCAGCGGAAGCTATCCACTTAATCTCGCTAGTCAAGATGTATTTTAACTCGCCCGTGGACGCTCTGTCGGACTTCTTTGTTCGATGTCTGAAATCAAATCTGGGATAAAATTGTAGCATACACTCGCCGTAGAGTCAATTACCTCAATCTGCGCCTCCTGCACCAGACTTGTGTGGGTTTGACACAATCTAAGCTGAGCAAATCTGTATAAAACCTGCTGATACGCATTTTAACGAAACGTAGATTACATTCGTGGTGGTTAGCTACCAAGGCCTTGACGATACTCTAAACCGGGTGGATAGCTGACTGTTAAGTTACTATAACATTCGTTTGCATCGGAAAACCTAACGCAAAGAGTCTGAAGTGAACTATATGGAGTGATGTGAAATGCATGTCGCACTGTTTATTAATCATTTGTTTTTGTATTTTACTGGTATTTCATTGCATACACCAGTTTTTCTTTCGAGAATGAAACATGTCAAAACGAAACGATAAACAATTTATTATCCTTCAGCCTTCTACAGCAGCACAACTACTAAAACTACAAAGAAAGCATCAGTGGAAATACCAAAACTGAAAACTGAAGTTTTAAAATCATCAGAGTTGATTATAACTGGTCAAAACTTAAACATGCGTCCTCGTTTTTACTTATCGACCGTTTGCACCGTTTCTCAGCAAAAATTAACCTTCTAATTCACTCTTGCTGTATTACGTTAACTATGACAAATTTCTTCTGGTAAAAGTTGTTGCCCAATAATTATTGATCAAAAATTTGCACAAATTTTTGTGCAAAATAAGTATAGTGTTTTCTATTTTCTTTTTCTTCTTCTGCATGATTGTTGGCTTAACAAATAATGTTTACCCTCGAGAGGAAATTTACTCATGATGGCATACTCACCTTGCATTTTGAGTGAGTATTTGTTTGGTCATTTATGTTTAGAACATATTTCTGTTTTATTCAGTTGCAGATCAAAACTATCTTAAAATTGTTTTTTTTCATCCCATATGAAGCTTGCAGGTCTTGTCATTCCATATGCTGACGGAAGAAAATAAAAAAAAATCGACATACGGTTCCAGGCACTTTTAATAATATATAATCTATTGCATTGAAGTGAAGGGCACGTTCTCATTTTTCCTTAATGACTATTTTGACACTGCCGTTCCGTTACCATGAGTATCTGCCATTGGAAATTAATAATTAAATCTCCGTTACTGGGCTGAACCGTACCACTCGTGCATGGTATCGAAGTCAACACAAAACCCCAATTACAATAAGCAAAAAACACGCACACACAACCAGTAGCATAGATGTGAACCCTCGGTGCGTAGGGATTATGGATGCGCTCGAGTGCGGTTCATTCAGTAATAAAATAAGTCGATTAAACTAAATAACCGACTGACAAATGGTAATCATCTGGCACAATCTGGGTTTCATGGTTGAATGGACGAGGGAAAAGTGCGATGCATGAAGGAAGTAGAACATGTCTCTGCATTGAAGAGACCTAGACCTAATCTCTGTTAGTGGGTCTGTGGTATATGTGTGTGATGCATCTAAAGGGGAGAGAAAGGGAATGATACATATGTATAAACACGATACATTGCAAGCCGCTGATGAAAACTATGCCTGACAATATACGAATGAGGAAAAATATATATCAAAAAAATTTACTCTACATACAATCATTTTAAAACCAAGCAGCTTAAAATTTGCTTTAAAGTGGTTTTAAACAGGTTTTAAACACGAACCAAATTTTAGATCATTTTTATACATTTAGTTAGGTGAAATACCTGTAACATTCCATTCTGATTCCAAATTCGCATTGCTGATGCATAAGCTATCTCAACTTAATTCTTACAAAACCACTTGAAGAAATAAAATCACACTTATTTCATCGATAGTTTCTACCACGTAAACCAAGATATAAAATATTGTTTCCACTTCATCAGAGTAAGTTGTTTCTAGGTTTGGTCAACAGCTTTCCCAATGGAATAAACGAGTGCGGAGCAAGATATCAACGCACGTCCTGTTGTTATCGTATGAAATTGCTTAACTTCCCGCCTGGATCCTTGTGTACGGCATAAGAGCAGTGTACAAGATTCGAATACCTTTGGAACGGTCGTTTTCAAGTATCAGTCCGATGAACCCATTGAACCAACCTCCAAAATAAACATCTGAAAATAATGTTATGGGTTTTGTAAAGTCAGCCCTTCTCTAGCACAAAGATGCTCTGGCCGGGCGAGGTATCTTGCTGTAGATAGTGAACACTGCCGTGTTGTGGAAGAACTGGATTGTGCATCGGTGGATGTACCCTTAAGGGTGTTTTGTTGATTTTGAGTGTTGAAAGCATCCTTTTAAATTTGCGCAAAACCTCTCCAGGGATGAATGTCACAGTAGGAAACGTTACACTAGATTTTGAATTCAAATCGGTTGCTGTATAAAATATTAACACGCATAAAAATGCTTGCTTGCTAATGATAGAATCATCTTTGATATGATAGTACGCGAACTAAATTTAAGGGCCATGAAAATAGTCCAAGACTAAAACAAGCATT
>JXXA01009599.1:0-11108 GCA_000956255.1 Anopheles punctulatus | reverse complement strand
TCGCTGTGGGGTAAAGTAACATCGTCCAACATTTGATCTCTTTTACATTTTCAGAAAGGTTTTTTTAATGATATTCAAAACGAATTATAAATATTGTTGAATACATAAAAAGAAATAAAATGCAGAATAATAGAGTATCATTCTTATGTTTAGGTTTTTTACATTATCGTTCAAACTCAAATCTATTTAATGACTATTCACTGATTCCTTCTGGAACATTCCTAGTAAATTTTTCGGAAAATAATTTTTTGATTCTTATTCCTTGGAACATTCTGGATTGTTTCAAACGTTCTAAGTTTCTTGAACGGGTTTTATTTCATTTAGTTTAAATCTCTATCATGCCTTGTGATTTTCCTAGCTTGAAATTATATACAGCTTTCTGTTCTCTAAGTAAAGTTATACTTCTGATTGTACTAACTAGTAAAAGTATTGTTGGAAATGTTATGTTAGAGAACCAGACAAAAAAAAAACATATTTGATACATTCGAAGCTAAATATTTCAACAATACGTAGAGTTGAATTAAAATGAAGTAAGTTTACGTTGCAGGCATGAATCATGACTTACTTATGTTTATGATATAAAATAAGTAATACATCCTATCTTTATAAAATCTTTATTAATCTTCTCGATTATATATTACATTCCTGAAGAACCGATAATGCAGGAAATTTCCTACTACCGCGTAATGAATATCCGTTGCTACTATGCCCCTTCAAAAGCGGCCACCAACCGGCCCGCCAATAACCTGCACCTGACAGCCGCTACAAAAACGCTCGCTTTCAAATAAGCACAATAAACGACGACGACTACCGGGCAACCGACTCGGCTTCACCTTGGGTGGTCTATCAAGATTTAAAGCCACTCGTGTATCCCTACTGGGGCTTATCGGACCTGGGACAGCCAGTTAGCGGTGGGCTTTATGCGTTATCGTTGGCGTACGAATTGGATGGGAAGACAAGGGCACATCGCTTCCATCATATGATGGAACTAGCTTGCGATATGCGAGAGGGCGGCCTGATGGATGGGTGCGCAGTTATTAATTGAGTTATTGGGTCTCACCATCGCAGGGCTGCTGCTGCTGGTGCGCGGAATGCTTAGAAGCAATCCTCCCCGCGAACGTGGTTTGTTTTGCGGGGAGGAAAAACGAACGAACCAGACGCGTTGCATTATGATGATTGACAGCGCGCCCACCGACGGCAGCGGATCCGATCACCGTATGGAGGCGTCTCTGCTGGAATCATATCGCGTACGTGCATGTTAAAGCTTCGGCCCAAGCGTTCAAATAGATAGTATTGTTTTTCATAAAGTTTTACAGATGAGGTTGTGTACGAAACATGTTTCCGGTGGGTCTATCATTCTTATCGCTAAATAATAGCCGTTGAAGTGTGGTTGTTATGATGTTGACGCACTATTTGTTTGATTAATTGTAAGTCAGTCTTTGTAGATAAGAATCATATGCTCGTCACTTCAAAGTACTTTAACAGCATAATAAACAAACACATTGTTAATACTATTGGTCACTTAAAAATGATCCGGTATGTGTTTGAAAGATACTTTTAAGTTCAGGAAATTTTCTTTGGAAAAAAAAATTAAATTTATGTAAAACTTCGTTAAACAGTTGATAACTTAATATTTCCCGATATTTTATGTGGCAATCAAACCTAGATTAAACACTCAAACGTTGCTCACAACAGTCACAATTGGATTGCTTGAATAATTACGCTTAGGCTCCACAACGTGTAGCTTGTTCAACACCACCCAAGCTACTCGCAAAACAGCTGATAGTGAGCGGCTGCAAGTACACGCCACCGTCGTCGATCAGTCCCAAAACGCGAAATCCTTTGCGAAATCGTCCCAGTTTCGAGTGGAAACCGATTGCCGGCAGCACAATCGCGACCGATCTTCGTGACCGAATGACGCACGAGCAGCAGTGCTTTGCAGTGGAAATAAAATTGAATTCATAATTCCCGCCCAACCAAAGAGTGTGTTGATAAGCGATGGTTGACCTTTCTTCATGCACAGCGTGTGTGTGTGTCCCGCGATCGTCTCGTGACCAATGTACCAATCACAAGAGCCATGATCACAAGAGCCGCATCGGAATGATACAAGTGCTGGCAAAGTCCGAGCGAAGAAGCAGATTTTATGCGCTCTAGAATGGACAACAGGTCACAGCTGGCAAATAAAAAAATAAAATAAAAATGCCCTCAAAAGAGCAATAATCAAATCGTGGTCCCAACCGTGAAACCTACTACACATAAAAGCATGCTGCGAGGCAACAAATTACCATTACATTAAATTGTCGTTTAGCCGATAAGACGCGACGAAGTCGAGCGAATGAGCAGGTGAAAAGGGCACGGTTGATTAAAGCGAACGGCCAAGCGGTGCACCGCATGGGTAATGAGAATCTCGGCGAGAAACTAATCCTTATTTGCGCAGAAAAACACATACCGAGAGTCGTTGTGGGGAAATGCTATGTATCCTGGTGGAAAACTTAAAGCCCGATGGGTAAAATCGTTGCCAATAAAACACACCAACCTTTCGCTACGGGTCCACTTTGATGGATGTGGCCTCAGAGAATGATCGGACGTGGAGGAGAAGATGATAAGGTAAGGAAAAATGGAAAATGGTTCCGTGGGTGGGGGATAGTGGTAGTGGATAGGTCGTGTGGAGAGAGGGATTCTTTGCGCGTGGCAAAACTCTACACAAGACACTACAAACGCATCGACTGGACGGCCTTTTCCTGCTGCTACCTCCACCGAGCCCGAGCAAACCGGGAAGGTGGCTTATGCAATGTAGTTCAAGGAAACTGTGTTAATTGATCGGAAACGTAGTCAAGGGATTGCGGCAATCGAGAGATCGACTATCCTTTTTGCTGTGGAGTCGTTAAGGAAGTAGGGGAAGCGGGTGTTGAAACAAACTTTGCTGTTCTCTCTCCCTCCCATTGCATACCGGCAGGCGGAAACGAGTGTTGCGTGTGGCCTCCATGTGGACGCAACGCAAGCCCCTGTGGCTTACCGACTTGTGTCTTATAGCAAATGTGTTTTTCCGGTCTGGTGGGCTTCAGCTTTGGCATTCGATGCGCACCGTATGGGGCGATTTCGTCATTTACGGCAGGGGGATGGTACCCGTGTATGGCAGCTTTTCCCCTGTCGCCTTCTCAAGCCAATCGAAGGTTTAATTATTTTCCATTTTGCGCCTGCCGTTATGCAATGCGCGGAGCACGAGTTGTGGTATTGCTTGAGGTGCATATTGTGTTTGAATGCGTAGACACACTCAACGCGAGCGGATCCAGCTTTTGATTGCATTGTCATTGCAGCGTATTTTTTGTTGTTTCCAATGGGCGATAGGAATTATTATTTTACGCGCTCCCGAAACTGTTTCCGACGAAGTGAGCATTTTAGATGAGCACTGGGCGGGAAATGAAGCTTTCTACGTAGGTATTATATCATCTAACTTGCATAGTTTGCAAACAAAGTCTCAATATTCTGTTCTGCACGCATCATTTTCATTTTTAAGTGGTTTACTGTTTTGATTTTGATTTTGCAAGTGAATAACTCTTTGCCTAGATAAATATTTATACCTTTCGTCAACATATGACGTAACAAGTTGTGTTTTAGATGTATTCAATAATGATTCTGTTCTTTGTTTATTTTGTTGAATTTACGCATAGGTTATGACATATTATGACAATTTTTTTGAAAATTTATGTTTGTTCAAACAATACTTACAGCCAAATTAATACATCTTTCCTTAATAATGTAGTAATTAAAATGCAGCTAAACGAATCAAATTTGCAATGACATTTTATCGAAAAAGAAAACAAAAGAATTACTTTATATGTTGAATCTTATTTTGCTAAATTTTTCGTGAATAAATTCTACAAAAATGAAAAATAAATTGAATTTACGTTCGTTCAAAACACGGACGGCAATTTTTTAATAAAAGAGTTTTAACACTACTACATAACAACAAATGTCGTTCTGTAAAGTTACAGAGTTCTTTTAAGTACTTAAAATAGATTGCCACACAATCGTTGCATCGTTGATAGACATTGAGTTTTGAAAACTTTTATATTGTTGTTGAAAACTACTGTGTGAATAGTTTTTGAGATCGCTTAGTGATTGGCGCGTTGATAAACCATAAAATCTTCATCAATTGCTGCAGTAGTAAAACAACGCTGCGTTACACCATTCGCCATTATTGGCTTGCGCAGGGTCATAATTGAATGCGATATTTGATGATGCAGTAAACAACTTTCAGCCGCCGGAAAACTTGTCCTTCATCTTTTACTAAAAGTTGTGCACCACCAAACACTCTCGCATGCACACTATTTATACATCGTTTACTATGGCCCCATTATGAGCTGGTAGCCAAGGCAGCTTTCGCTTTTCCGGATTTGTTTCCACGCCGAATGAACTAATCAAACTGCGAAGGCATACATTTACTCGTATCGCTCTCCTCGCGTGGGTAATTTGGTACAATAATTGGCATAACCACACCAACAGCACACACCCTGCGAGTTGTTTTCCATAAGATAGGACTGAAGAGAAATATTAGTCGCACCGTCGAATTTTCTCACGGTGAAATCTCTTACTCAATCCTAGCTCCATGTGCTTTGTTACGCAAACGCGTGAACGCACCATAACAGGTAACCGTAAGCCAAACCGGAAAGGTCACCGGAAGAACCTAAGCCCGCACTCCTTCCAAACCCCACTCAGGATCACCGTAATGCACATCGGGATAAGGAATACCTATGGCGTAATTTGCTAAGCACGCTTTCACTCGAAGCGTGGCATAAGCGGTTCCTGGCGCGAGCATAAGAGCGTAACCCTGGGGGCTGGAGAGTTTGGGCGGGATTTTTCGAACGTGAAGAAGCTCACCGGGTGAGGTAGGTTTGTCATCGCAAGACGATTGTCTTTACCATCACCGAAAGTGCGTCGCATGGTGGAGAAATAAAAGGGTTTCGTGCCAGCATGCCAGTAACAGACAACGGCATAGCTTCAGCAGCAGCCCCCTGGGTGGTGGAACGAAGTTTGCCGACGTCTTTCGGGCTGATGTTACTGACATAATAATCATCTGATGGCTCTGCGGTCTGGTGTTTCTTGCATCGATAATATTCATGATGAGCAGCGTTGTGGCCGGCTTATCACATAATTTATTCATTCGAGGTGTGAAAATGCGATGGAAGGGGATGAGAAAAAGGAACCCTTTTCACTTCAGGGACGGTCCGCTAATGCCCGCAGCGCATTACGAGCGACTGTTTACGTTCGATATGAGTTCATCCTGCGATCTGCCACACCGGAATTCAAAAGGTCATCCGGTGATCGATGAAAATGGGGTGTGAATGAGACGTGTGAAAATCAAAGTATTGACCCCAACACGATCGTCCCTTTCGTTTCGTTTCGTGTGCGTGTTTCGGCGCAGTTCGATCGGCTAAATGCTTCTAAGGGTCAACCTTGATTCACACAGCAAAACGGTCGATTGATCCACTTAGTGGTACTAGGGCAGATTCTGTGTTTATGTAAACGATGCGCCGCTTCTGTGTTCTCTGCGGCGATCGACCTATCGTAACCGAACTACTTTTTCTTTCATTCATATACTTTACCGATCGCACCCACACCACGTGGGTCCTTTGCCCTTTCCGTTCCACTCAAGCACGTTCACCACCGTAAGAACGGATGTTTCATTTTGCCCTTCCGGTCTAATCGATACACGGGAGAGAAAATAAAAAAAAACAGCCGTACGATCACGAAAAATCTCATAACATGCTGACCGCATCATTGGAGACGAGTCTTGCTCCGGATGGTCCTGCCAGCACGTTGGCTAGATTTACGGTGGGGTCACCCAGCGCATCTGGGCTATGCATTTGTTTGCACTACTGCACGTTGCACTTCGTTGCGATGTTACCGAGAGCGCTTGGCTGCCTGCATAAGGGGAGCAGCAAATAAAAACATAGAAAACCAAAGTCAATCAACAGGAAAAATATGGAATAAATGCATCTTTCAAAAAGTCATTGGCCAGCTACTTTCTTTGAACCGTAACGTTCTCGCGGAGAAGAGAGAATGTGTTGCGTGTTTTTTCCGTAAACTTATTTACTATCTGCACCATGAAATGCAATGGTGTAACTAGCATTGTTTATTCCGAAATTTAAAATTAAAAAAAATTAATTCGATTTACAAATCCTTCAGGTACACTTTTTATATAAAAAAGTCATTTAGATTTATTTAGATTTAATCACTCATGAGAAATTTCTACGAAAATTTTATCTGTTTTAAACTTTTCAAAATATAGAAATCATATTACTGAGACTAATTGATACAATATTTTATGTACACTTTTGCTATAAACCTTTTTTTCATTAAATTAATAAAAACAATTAGAACTATTTTATTTCATTTAAATACAGCAAATATTTAAAATTTGTATTCCATTTATTTAGCTTCAGTAAATTACAGATGTTTCACATTTTCGTTCTTTTAATCAATAAATTGGCTTTATTTGTGAAAATCAAAACGATGATATAACCGAAACATTTAGACATTATAATTTAGATTCAGAAGCTTACGTAGCTGACTGTTTTTTTTCTCATTTTGCTTTTCGTTTATTATTAGAGTACTTAAATTAGAGTGTGGAAGGATGTTAAGTACACAAATAATCTGCTAAACATTTAATATTGTTGAATTTACTTTATTGTTATGTTTTATGAAAACGCTGCTGTTTTACATGTTTTCTCTTTTTCGAGTAATTTTCTAATAGGTTCTTTTGATTCTTTAGTATTGATGGCAGTATTTGAAATTATTAGTAAAATTTCTCATGGGGGATTTCACTTTTCCCTCCATCCTCCGGTCGCGTCTTACGATCGGTGGAAAAAATTACAATTCCCTACTGGCCTACCTTTAACCCCGAACACCGGTGTGGTCGACCCGGGCGGTTGTTTACGTTTACAAACCCGATACGTGACTCGTTTCGATTCACGCTGTGGACGGTCGCAAGACGCAACACAAAACAGGACCGGCACGGCACGAAGAAAGCTTCGGAAACAATCGGTTTGAGGAAGTTCGATGATTTCGTTGATGTCTTGAACCGGGCGGGTCCAATGGTATTTTCCCGGTAACGCACCGTTTGCTGGGAATGAGTTTTCCGGCACCGGGGGCCGTGCTTTCACGCAGGCAAGCAGCTGCGGTTCCAGCGCCAGCGAGGGGTCACTCAGAGCTGGTACGAGTTTGAGTGAGTTGTTTGCGGTAGAGAGGTACGTTAAATTGTGCATCGGTTCGCTACCGACGGCACGGGTTTGGCCGTTCAAGGCAATCAGCCGTGGAAGGAGAGTGGTCGCTGTTCGAACGTGGAGTTCATGCACCTGATGGAATTATTAAATGTAACCAGGGGTCGAGACAAACTAGCCCTTGCGTAAACAATGAGAAGACGTTGAAAGTACAAAATGAGAGGGAAATCCATTGTTTATGTGTCATGATACCAATCGTAAGGGGAGATCTTTCCATTATCCCCTACTGCATTAGTCGCATGTGTGATTGGTGTTCTCGGCCGTGCAAAAAATGACGAAATATCAATCAAGAGTAATTGATCGCCCTAAAAGGTTCGCACCGCGGTCTCGGTCAAGTTGAACGCCTTCGGTCAAGTTCAGTGCCATTTCGTAAACATAAATTGCTACTCCGAGTACGATGCTTGTTGCTAGATGCCCGCTAAAACAGATGTCCATCATGCCGTCTGCGTAACATAGAGGATCGGCCGCTTTTCGGTTCAGATAGATTCATTGAGTGAAAGAGTTTTTATGATCGATTTCGTTATGACTTCCACTTCCTGCGTAATGAAATCGATGTTTTTGTTTTCCAGCCCGTGCGCTCTGTTCTGTTCTGTGAGCAATATGACATTTCATTTGGGCGGAAAGGCAGTATTAGACGAATCTGAGCACGCACAACTGTGCTTGTTATGATGAAATCGCAATATTTCGCAGCACTGGCGCTTACTTCCAAGGTTGCGCGTTTGTCAAACGATTCGCGATTTATCACAACACGTTCCGTGTTCCAGATAAGAGATCTTGGATATCAGTATCTTACGACCGTGATCGTGAGCCATATCGTCTCCACTGTCGTCAGTGTCGGCGGTTGAAGCTTATCGCGAATGCAATAAACACATACATACACACAGTTTGTGCCGGTGAAGAACGGATTTCTTCGTTCCAACGAGTTGTTTGCAGTTTGCTGGACCGTGTCGTGGGCTGCATTCCAGAACTGATCCCTCCCAGAGGGTGGCGGACCTGACCGGTGCGAAGCGAAGAAAGGTTTTCCGAAAGGGATGGAAGGAGAAGTTTACAGTACGTCGCGAAGGAATCATTGTGTGTGATTGATTCGTAATCGTTATGGAATGTTCTTTATTGTTTGAAGCCCATATGATGAATATTACTAGGCATGGAATGCATTTTACAAAAGTATGAATATGAAGGATTCAAAGAATAGATTTGTAATAAAACGATTTAAGGTTGGAAGAAATATTTAAAAGAAATTAGCAGCATTATATATCCTTTTATGCAGAGAAAAATTTTGATAAAAAAGTTGTAAACAGAGTTTAAAGCTTCTTTTATTCAATCAACGAGTTAGTTTTTATCTAAATTGTTAAGGGCAAAAGAAGTAGTTGGGAAAATTTGGTGCAGCAGATACATCAAAACATCTTGGGTTCGGCACTAGAAAATAGTGCCTAGAAAATAGGCAGATGATTTATTACTGAAAAAAACATTGTAGTTTTTTTACGGTTTCATTTAAAAAATTTTACTTTATATTTAAACTATTTTTAACAATAGTCGATACAAAAAATCGATTTACGTTTTCAAAATATCAACTGAAGATCTGACAAATTTATTATTCCACAGTAATATTGGGTTATTTAAGAGTTTTTACGATTCCCTGTAAATCTGGTTGATAAACCCTATGTTCCTTTAAACAAAATACCATCATTTTCCATCACTTTCATCTATTACATTCAAAATCAAACCAATTTTTATAGCAAACGCCATAAAACGATTTTCTCTCTCAGAGTGTAACATCGCTCGTGCTTTGTTTTCCTTCTATAAGGAAACTCTCCCGACAGCTACTCGCAGGCACCTTTGCTTCTCAGCGTGTCTCTCGCACGTTCATGCATCTGGTTCGACACGGATCAACTTCTATAAATGAGAGTCCACGCCGGGCGCCGGTCTTCAGTCGCATAGCATAGTTTTCCCGGTGCAGATACACACCGCCCGTGAGCAGCATTTGCAGCACACGCCAACCAACGAGATACACGGTGCGGCGTACCGGTTTTACGCGTGTGTCGTTTGTCCGAGTGTTGGTAGCAGAAGAAGATTTGTCTCCTTACACCACTGACGTCTGGTTTCGTTGGCCGGTTTGGTGGCATCGTAGTGGCGGAGAGTGTGTGTTCTTTTTTCGTGCTTCTGTTTGGCACCATCTGCAGCATCCGCGTAGCGGTCGAGCAGAGCATTGGTGAGTTCGGGACTATCCGAGCGAAAAAAAAGGAAAACATCAACACCGTGTTCGTGCAGTGGAAAACCGCAACCAAGTCAGCTCATAAAACGAATGAAACCGTGCAACAAGTTGTACTGTGGACGGAGCAGGCAAACATTGCTTGTGTGGTTGGAAATATTTTCAACAACCCCGAAACGGTCTTAATCGAACTGTGCCGTGGATTGAGTGAACGAACATTTCCAGTGAGGTGGTGGATAGTGGTCTGTGTTTCGAATGTTTCCGATGAAAAAGGTGAAATAAAGCAACACAACCGAGTGGAGCTAATTTGTGCGATAAAGTGTATGGTGAAGAAAATTTTAAGTGAACTGCTCGAAAAAATCATCCATATAGACGTTCGGTGAAAAATTTTATATAAATCTCTTCCTTGTAAAGTGAGACTTTGTGGGAAGCAGAGCGAAATCACGGTAGGCGTCAGGTGAATACGGCAACAATAGAAACCTTACAGGGTCTCTAGGAGGCCTTCAGGCACCGTCTTTGAATCTTCCTTCGTGCAAAAGGAACAACGAAACAGCAAAGGTAAGCACATCGGGTTTTACCATTTTATATTGTTTTTGGTGAGTTTCGGCCTACATTAAATGAAAAGGCTTTCTAGCAGTGTGCAATTTTATTGCTAAAAAAAGAGAAATAATGTTTTACGGCATAAAAAGATGAATTTTATTGAATGAAGTTCGTGGTACAAGTTGGGAAAGGAAACGTTACGGCAGTTAAAGGGTACACTTTTCGAAAGATTTTTCAAGATGCCGGTTTTTTGGGTCACATTACCGGCACGGTTCTACCGAATCGCACGTGTGCCCTATTCACCGACGGAAAATGTCATCTCAGGTAGTGCGAGGGTGTATTTTAACTAATTTCATTTTATGCAAATTTGAGCTTTTGGTCTTGATTGAAACATTTTTCATTCCATTTTCTACCATTGATTCATTCAGGGTAGTCAACTGGTAGGATGCTATCTGAAACGGGTGTCTTCTAATGAATGAAATTTCACCCACATAAACCATCTCGCTCCCAACCATCGCTGCCTATCGACCGATGGTGAACTGAGCAGTTTGGGTGGTGAGTGCACAGTTTGGCAAAGATTTATCTAGCTAATGGTGTGCCGGGAGAAAAGTAGTTTACGGGAAGAGTGCGGAATGGGCCATGCGAAATTTATGGACCTCGCTCGTGTACGTGGGAAAGAGTAATTGGCTTTAATCCGATATGCGATTTTTGAACCGAATGTGCTGTGCATTAACGATTTTACCGGAGCGGATGAGCGACTAGTTGCACCTGACGTCAAGGATGTATTTTCATCGATTACGCCGAAACAGAACTTTGACAAGATAATCCCGGGTTTGGTGGAATTGGCTGGATGCAAAAATGGAGGCAATTAAAAATTATCATCCGAAATGCGATATTATGATGAGGCTTATCGTTAGCTTATGTTGGCAGCACTGCTAATGCGTTACCGTTAAAACGTTATCGATAAACTTTTAAACAGTTTTTAGAACGCTGTCTTGGGATTTGGGAAAAAGAGCAAACCGTTCTTTCGTATGCCAACGCCCGTTTGTACTGGGTTATGCGTTGGTTTATGAAGC
>JXXA01009593.1:0-14484 GCA_000956255.1 Anopheles punctulatus | reverse complement strand
GCACACGGTGCGAGCGCGATCGCTTTAATCGAGCTTTGGGACCGCTCGATTGTAGGAAAATAAATGCGGCATGAGAGCGATCGAAAGCGTCTCGTTTTTATAACCGATTTCGTATGGGTCCCAAAATTCGGGTTCGGGTTGTGGCACGTGTTTTGTTTCAGTTTCAGACCGGCACGTTCACATCTTTCACCGTGGTGCCATTGACTCTTGCCGCTCGTGCGATGCGTCGGTTGGAGCCGATCATGTGCTGACAGCATTTTGCTGATCGCCATTATCGAGGCCACTCCGAGACGGAGGAAATACTTGCGTACGCGCCAAAGCACCGAGCGATAAGCCAATCGGATAGAGAAACCACCGCGGTCCGATGATTCGATTACATCGATTTGATGGATTCAGTTACGTGAAGGAATTAGGAAGCCAATGGAGGCAAGAAATTGGTGTGGCGATTGAACGTTCAAGCACTGGAAACCGTTTTCTTGACCGACAAGGAAGTACTACAAGGTTATCCCTTTTCTTGGCCATCACGCGCGCAGCGTAAAGAATGTCTACTGAGGCGTGAAATTGAAACGACCTTTCCAAAATAAATGTCCGGCAACAGGACGCGCGCCATTGTCTGCGGAAGAAGGAAGGGGGGGGGGGGGGGTGGGGGGGGGGGGGGGGGTGTTCGTTTGGCTGACATGAAGCAGACAAACACACGCACACACTCTCTCTTCAGGTGACACAAACGCGTGTGTCCACTCACTCCACCCGATCGCGTATAATTAAATCCTGTGACCGAAGAAAAACAACGTGTCCCGATGGGCGCGTTCCATTCGTTTGTGTGTCCGTTTCGCTTTCTTTGTCGTTGTGCCTAGAGATGGACCCCAATTTTGAATGGTTTTTTCGCTGAAATTTTGCGTCCCCATCAATCACGCGTATGTCGCGTGAAATTGCTCTACCGACGAGCTGGGGATGAAATCGGAAAGATGAAAGAGACCCAACATTTTTACGACCCAACCCCGGTTCCTCCGGGGGGGTACTACGTTCGCATGATCCTGATTGGCTGCTGATCGTGTGACCACACCAGATCGTGTGGTGTGTTGTGCACTGCACATTTTGTTGGCGAAAAACTGTAATACCGATACACGTACTGTCTGCCTGTGCACGCTCGTTGGTGGGATTCGGATGCGGAAAAACGAAATAACTATGTCGGAGAGGCAACGTCATTTGGCGTGTCTGTTGACGTTTGCACGCTGTCACGTTGATACATCGACTGTTTGATACTGATTTATTTTACCTTCTTACGTTTATGGTCCACGGCCCCAATCACTGCCCGGCTAGAACGGTTGACACGAGATTTGAGATTGGAGGTTTTTTTTTTAATCCGTCGCTTTTGCACTGCTTGTGCCGTTGTGATTTGTACCGAATTTTATGTCTCCCTCGAGGGGGGGAGCGGGGGGGGGTGTAATAAACGATGGAAATCAATCTTAGCAAGCGTTCGAATCAATTATTTGCCAGCTACATCTTGACCAGCTGTAAGCTAGGTGAGCTGTGTAAAAAGTTACCTTTTATTGGGGATTTGACGAGATCCAGCTGTATATACGATTATCAATATTTGCGATGTGAGATTAACAACACACCCACCTGAACTTATTGCTCTCTCATAAAATACTTACATCTCCTGTAGTACTTCGATTGGGCTAGTGTTACCAATTAACGAGCAATATTTCCAAAGCATTAAGCTACCTTTACTTCGCGCTCGAGAGATGCCTCCGAGAAGTTTCGTGAATTCACGCTCGTCATCGTGTTCGATTGCACGATTCGATGCCGGCACGGAAATCGAGCAACGATGAAGCATTTCGCACGCCACCATTCCACGTCGTCGCAGTTTCGCAGTCATAAATCTGTCCCGTGCTAATCATAATCTGGATTGTGCTGCAGTGCCCAGCTAGAGCGATAATTTCTTGACGCGCAGGAGCCGGGAAGGGAGCGTGGAGACGTCGCGCGACGGTGCTACAAAACCCATCGTCATTGGTAGCTAACGCACTTGTCCTATCAAAGCTAACCTTTAGCCCGCGTCGTGGTTTGGATGGGAGGAGTGGGATGGTATGGTGGAGGTGTGGATTTATAGAAATTTAATTTTTTCACTCACTCCATCCAGCTTGGTTTCAGCACAGAAGAGGCTGAATCCTGTTTGTCAGTTCCTGCAACGGACAGCGTTTATGGTCAGAGCAGGTTGCACATTCCTTCCCGGGCGGAGTGGTTGTGTTGGCCTACATCCTCGTCCTGTGTACCCGGATAGTTCAACTGCAACCTTGAAATCTCGCCGTAGAAAGTGACCTGGTCGTCTAGCAGTGTCAATAGTAGCACACAGCAGCTAGGTCCACGCGGTCAACCCACAACAGAACAACCCGCCCGTGTTGTAAATCGCTCAGTTTTAATCAATTTGCGCTAGATTGAAGGGCGGTCTAGCTTACCATTAAACCAGTTCAGTAGTTCTGCAGCTGACGAACGGGCGGGAAGGTTGTGCAGCTTGTTTTTTTTTTAATATTTTTATTTCAATTCAGTTGGCTTGGAATCTGGTCTTGATCTTGCCCCGATTTGCATTAGAACCGCACAGAAATATCGCGGTATATCTGCGGGTACAGTCGCGCCCCAAACGTGTTATCGGCTTGGCGTTGATCTACAGTGCGGTAGGCCAGTTCGTGCATTGTGCCCATACCAGGGCAGGATTCTTAAAAGAGGGCAGCGTTTAGCAGCGTGTCCGTGGGAGTTGTTTGTCCCAACCGAGCTGGGGGTCTGTATGCAACCTTGCCACGTTCGGCCCTCCAGCTGGAAATACAGGAAACGGATAGGCGTTCGATCGCCGCTACCCTATGATCATGTCTCGCCGCGCATGCATGATGGTGACAATGGGGTGGGAATGTGGCACAGCTTATCAGCATCAATGTGGCCACTCCCCGTACTGGTGACTGGAACGTTCCACGTTTTCCAATCCCGCCCAAAAAAAAAGTGCAAGTGTTTATTGAAAGTGAATTAGAATTACCCACGAGAAACGTTACACGTTTTACCGTCGCTGGCACTGCTGCTGCTATCATTAGTGTGTGCAGATACGGTATCAATGCGATATTCTTTTGACAATTCTGCGTTAGGAAAATGGGTGCTAAAATGTTCGACCACGTTTCCGCTTTTATTATCACCTGCATGTCTCATTTTTTCGTGCCTTATGCGGTGTATATGCTTTTTTTGTGTTACTCCACTCCTGTGTGCAATATCAATGTTCGATATATGGTGTGTGTGTGTGTGTGTATTTTTAGATAACGTCGGAGTATACATTTTTGCCAGCAGTGCAAGAAGTGGGTTCACGCGTGGAACCGGTGGTTGATAAAATAATGATTTCTACTGGCACGTTTTTAAGAGACTACGTTGCCAATGACAACAAAAAGACAGGCACGTTTTCGTTGAATCAGTTGATCAGTAATCATTTGAAGTTTCACCTTCTACAGAAAAAGAGAGAGAGAGAGAGAGAGAGAGAGAGAGTCACTCTGCTTCCTGGATCATAGCATTGCGACGGAAGACGTCGGAACACGGTCGTATTATTATCACTAATTACACCTGCAAACAGCAGGGTGGACAGTGTGAGCTTGTCTACCGCAGTGAATCATTCCGATGCCGCAGTTTCCTTCCGTGGCGTATGTAAATAAGGGATGAAAAGGTAAAAAAACATGTCCGGAACTAACTTGAGGGAGCTACTGTACAGGTTCCCCACCGCATATCAGCTGACGAGTTGTCAACAACACAACGCTCAAAGACGTTAACGTTTTGATGAATGTTAAATATTCATTCATTCCGACTTACTTGTGACTTGATGGTAAGATCTTATGATACATGAACGCTTCTTGAGTCTTGTGAGATTGAAATATTTTATGATGATTGAATAACACAGAAGAGGCATATTTCGATGCATTTCTCCATACTACAAGTTATGTAGTGTTTGCAACTAGGCCCTTCCATTCTAATCAATAATGGAAATTGCGGACTCTCCCGTAGAACTTTAGCTTTTACTACTGTTATTACAAATGGGAGTGAACCATTTGAACGTTAAATCCAAAATAACTACTGTGAAAGGTCTGATTCGCTGTCTTGCACGTTTGCAGTCAAACTAGGAGACTTGATCACAAGCGGAATCGGTTGGAGCGAATTTTCCCTTCGTTAGTCACATTAAGGTTCGACCATGACTTACCTGCACACACAGTGAGGTATAGTACCAGTTTCACGAAGCACCCGAACGGCTCAACCGAGCTCGTCTCCGGACGTGCTTTACGATCGGATTGTCCCACCCCACCCCCACAAGCGATCAGTAGTAAAATGGTTAGCATATGCGTTTGGAACATTGATGAGGTGGGTGTTCATTGAATTGGTTTTCTTTTTTTCTGCAAGCACTCAAATGATGCTTAAATGTGCGGGCTTGCTGTTGCAGAATGACATCATGCTTATTGCGCGCTGTTAAGGGAAGAAGAGGCAAGGGAGGCAGACAGAGAGTGAGAGAGCAGATGATCAGTGGAGGGTTGAGCGGCAAGTTAATATTAATGGCAGCAGTAACAGTATAAATAAATACACAAAACCAATGTGATCCCAATAGCCCTACGAATTGAAATAATATTTTCCGATCAAAATCCTTGACCTCGAAGCAGAATCGGTTGCAATCGTGAGATTGAGTTGCACAAAATTAGGAGATCAAATTCCCACAGGCATTGCCTCCTTGAAGACTGAAAACTGTGCCGATCCAAGCCGGTGTATCGCTGGACGAGTTCAACAGTACCTTAAGTTTGTACGAAGCTAGAAATGTTCGTTTTTCGAAAGTATTTCACTCACAGAGAAGCTCGACTTTTTAGTCCATCATTTCATAGCGTACCATTTTGAACCGTAGGAATCGTGCAGCGTGGAACGGAAACGCTTGACGTCATCGGAAGTTCGTGTGAGAGGAACAACAAACAAATAGACCGCTAGTGTGGAGCTGGTTACGGGACCCTCAATCCGGTTACGGGCATGAATTGTCCACCGGAGGGTGTATTTAGTATCCTTCGGATTTGCCGCGCAAACGTTGTGACAGCTGCAGTCATGGGGGAATTCAAAAATATGAACGACAGCCCAGCCTCTTCGCATCCGTGGGACATTGATGGCGAGCGCGGTTGCGAGAATTGTGTCATGATCAACTTTCTTTGCCCTGTACTTCTTTCCTGGCGAATGCATTTATAATGCCACGAGCGGGCGAAGAGCCGGCGAAACCTTGGGAGAAGCGTGTGGAGGTTTCATCGCGGACGACAGCGCGTCAGTGGCCGGAAGGACGATTCCAATCGTGAAGTGAAATACCCCACCCCCTCCCGACACATCGCTGCTTGCCCCATGCGCACCGGATAAATTGTTGGCAATTGATTTTTAATGGCAGCGTATTAATTGGCCAAGTGTTGACATCAACACAAGCGCAGAACGGGAGAAGAAATGACGGACGTCACGTCGTCAACAGGCACAGGCAAGGGTAGTTATCAATGCGAATGGCGAAAAAGTGTTTCTTCAGACGACACAATTATGTTTCTTTAAATAGTTACTTATTTGTACGTCTTTGACTGCAGCAAGCGAGTAAGGAATGCTGCGCTGCTGGTGGAAGAAAAACGCGTGTCAGACGAAATACCGACGTTTCAATGCACGCGTGATAGAGCGTTAGAAAAGGAGAAGTGAATGTGAAATAGACAAATCCCCAATCTTGGGAAGAATTCGCTTGAACACACTCCTTCTGCCATTGCAAACATGTTCCGCGAGAATGGGTCGTTCTGTCCGTGGTATCAACACACACTTGAAGCGAAAGAGAAAACGCAAACAACGCCTGCCTCGATCGTGGCGGAATCTAGCCAACGTTTCGCACGAGGACAAGGCTGATGCTGGGTGGTGCTCGCCAATGAGCTCGCGATGAAGGTACGCGCTGCTGATGGACGAATCGGATCGATGATCAAGACGCGCTGAGCGTACTGTAGAAGGGGAAACGGGCTCGGGACGATGCAGTGGGTCGCGGTTTGTGCCGGTGTCGTTTCGCACGGGATCTGAAGAGGTTTGCGGTTTGTTTTTTTTTATCTGCCAAATATACCGGCAATAATATAAATGATGGTTCTTTTTTTGGCCTGCCAAACGTGTTGCAGAGACGCAAAGAAGATATAAACAAAAAAAAAACAGGAAGCAGAGAGGTTGAAGATCGCGTGTCGTTTCTCTTAAATATAACCCATTTGGCAGCGGAAAGGTGTTCGTGTGTGGGGTAGAAGAAAATGAACGTTGAAAATGGCAAGGAAAAGAACATGTCATGCATGTAAAACATGCGAAAAAGCGACATCACTCCATCGAGTGGTGTAAAAGAGATAGAGTTTGCTATAAAAACAAAGCACGCACACTCATACATGCCGTCCGTGTCATAGAAATTAGCCGCGCAAAACATGAATTGGCAATTTGAAAAGAAAAAAAAGATTTCACTTGAATCGTTGAAATCGTTCGCTGAAACTAATGTTGGTTCTACAAAGCAGATATGCTCGACTCGACACCATAAATGTAATCTACTGTTCGATGAAATGCGATGAAATCATCGCGACCTGTTACTATTATCTGTAATAAGTTGTACTTATTGGGAAGTAAACGGACCGCAGAGATTGAATTATTTGAAATCAGGTCATATATTTATAACCTTCGCGCCTCGTGCCTGCTCATTTTATGTCTGTGGTATGATTTCGTACTTCAAACGAGAGTACACATGCTGGCAAAAATTACCTGTTTCCTCCTGCGTCTAGCACTGGTGGCAACATCGGTTAAGTGATAAGCGCTGTGAGTGATGGGTGGATTGGTTTTAATTTTAGACGTTTTAAACGTAACATTGTACCAGCCACGAAAATAATCGCCATCTTCGTTTAGCTATAGTGGCAAGAAGCGACGAGAGTGAAACGTGCGGAGCGATACTGTAATGTAACTTATTAAAAATAGGTCAAATTAGGTTATCTGGGTACGTAACATTTTTATGAGCCGAGCCTTGTTTTGGGGATGGGTATGATGCAAGATGTAAGTGTAGCGCACTTGGTGCGATCGTAATTCATCGCCGGCACAGGTATCGATAGGAAACAAATTCGCTTGATTTTAGCAAATTGGTTGAAAGTGATGTTCTTCAGCATTTACAGCGCGTTTGACGGTGCACTGGGTGTAACGCTCAATGTGACGGATTTTTCAAGCATCGAAAAAACACAAATATTTCAACACCTGTATCAAGCTGCAGACGATCTAATCAAACATGATGAAAATAGGTTCCGTAAGTGATGTTTTACGCAGTGGTTTTTATCATCATCGTCTATATAGTTCTAGCTACTCCACCTCTTGGGTGGCATTGAGACAACATTGGGATGGAAACAAAACATCGTAAAAATTCTTTTATGCACAAATTAAAATACTTTATCAAAAAGAAATCTCTTTCACTTCCTCTCCCATGCGGTTTCGTTTGCTGCGAGAATGTCCTACTACCACCAAGTCCGCGCGCACGTTGATCACGCGAATCGCGAGCACGTTATTATTTTTTTTTGTTACAGCCACTGCCCCATCGTCAGCACGGGGCCGTTCATCTTCGTCGCGTCGTGATGATCATCGCGGACGGAGTGGTCGCGTGGTGTGTGGTGTAAAAAGGTCAAATGCGCGAAAAAGCCGTGTGTGGTATTTAAAGAAATGAACCCACTCGCTTACAAACACATCGATGCTAGGGGAAATGATTTCACGCACATCGCTGGCTTCCGTACGGGGCCCCGCCGGTACATTGACGATTTGGGCCATGTAAGCATCGCACGATGGGAGCGACAGTGAGAGATGCTTTCCTCTCCACGTGCCATCCCTTCGCCTGCCCATCACCGTTTCAAGTTCAGCACAGCAAAAGTGGATGCTAACTGGCGCCTGTGGCAGACGGGAGGAATCAAATTCGATTATTTTGAACACAGCTAGTCAACCGTGCAAAGGAGCATCAGCACTTCAGCAGCAGCTCGCCTCCCATCGTCCAGAAACCTTGACCTCACTTCCGACTTATCTGGAGCCCATTAAAGACGCGAAAAGCGATTGGGCCATTTCTTACTTACTGCGCTGCTTGCTTGCTTGCGGAAGTGTTCTCTAGTTTCGCAAAAATTATGACGCAAATAGCCTCAAACCCCTGAATGGTTTTGAAATATTCTAGATTCTTAGATTGGTTCGTATTCTATATGTGTACCAAAGCGGTTTGAAACACAATCCTCCATCTGAATGTGACGCCGCCGATCCAGCGGCCGATCAGAATGTTGGAAAGCCAGCAACAAACAAACCAGTTGTAAACTTTGTAAATGATCATTCACTGTATTTTAATAACTAATGCTGTGTGCCTGCAGGCGATAACCTGTAAATAAGTGCAGGGCATGCGGCAATCGGGGGGCTGTGACATGATAATGTCTGGGCGTGTGAAAAAACGCTAACGAAGAAATCACCCATCAAGACTACTCTATATTTCACCTGCACTTGACCTTCAAAACGATCGTTTTCTTTCTGTCCTGCGAGATGATGCATGCGGAGGGGAGGGGACCGGCCGTAATGGTGGGCAACAGCTGCAGTGACGGTTTTGCGTCCAAGTACAACCGGTGACCGGATGCACTCTGCCTTGTGGTGGTACGGGTGATGCGGCATTACTTGACTGCATTACTGTCTTTGGTCGTGGGATGATGTTTAACACTCGCTATGTAATTAATAGCGTCTTTGGGCCATGATTAGCCATATTAAAACGAAAATGTTTTTTTCAAAATGAACAATTTCAAAATTATCGTTATCAAAAATTTTTATTTATGATTTTCCTTTACATTTTTTTACTTGCAGTTATGATCCTACGCTTTGGATAGTCTCACCGGTGAACAATATTGGAGCGATCACGACGACGTTAAACAAACCCGAGAGTGGTGGAGAGATTCTTGCTGAAAACAACACAAATCTCGCTTCTATCCGTCAGTGTGGCGAAAGAAAAGCTTTCGATTAACAGCCGTCAGTAGTCAGTGTTTGTGTGTTCCTGAGCACTGCCGGGGTAGTGTCTGAAAAAAAGCACTCGTGAGGCGCGGGGAGAAGGAAAACAACAACAAAACAAGCGGCAGCATCGTGTAGCTTTCCGTTTTCGGAGCCTTCCTTAACCGGCGTGTGTCATACCCTTTCCACGCAGCGCGTTTGTCTCTGGGGCATAAAGCACCACCGACAACACCCGCCTCCCAAACCCGCTTTTTGAAACGATGGCTGTTTTTACGAAACTCTGCCTACCAGATATTGTCAAATTAAAACGCTAGTTAGTAAATGGTCGTGTCCATCTGCGTGCCTGTCGGTGGTCATTGCAAGAATTTACTAACTTAACGTTTTTAAGGTACAATATCTGCATTCTTGGTTTTTTCCACTCTTTTTCGTTCACTCGCACATTACTTGTACTTGTTTTGCTAGACTCTTTTCCGCCATCTTTTTACAAACACACCGTATATATACATTTATATATAGTGCCCACTTTCAAGTTGTGATACTGTATTTGTTTTACCATCTGCTGGATCATTGGAGCGTTTTTTTTTTGTTGCAAGAACAGTTTCGATTGCACCTGTTTTGACCGATCTAGTTTGCCACATTGATCGATCCGTTTCCGAAACAAGTCTTTTTCACCGTAACCACTTATTCCGTTACTTAACAGCCGTCGTAAGCGTTAGTTCATACGTTAAAGTACCGACACACACACACACACCCATACACACTCGTATTAGGCAGTACTATTAATACTTAATAATTTTAATATTAACGCTTAGACACAGAAGCAGTTGTTGTGCGTGTGGTGATCATTACTAAAAAGCAAAACCATCGTTTGTTTGTACCGGCATATTTGCACCGAGCGCGTGTGTGGTGTGATACGATAGTGGTGCATTTTTTTCTGTTAGAAAACCACCTGGCACACCGGAATTTAGGACTAACCCTGTAGGTGGTACTGCGAGGAGATTGTTGTTGTACGTGGTCACAGTTGTGGAAGAAAGACACAGTCGGTTTTGGTTTTGAAGGTGAAGGAAATTTGGGAATCCTTTAGAAGACATTTTTCGATGAACGTGATTTCATAAGACTTGATACTGCTGAACGGCATCCACGGCTGATCGTTTTGTTTTATGTGAAAAGCAAAGCTTTTTTTTGTTGTTGAAACTATTATCTCAAATCGTAATACTTCGTTTGGATTTTGTTGTGCACCTTTTGTCTGTCCAACTGTTGGCGGGCAATTAGTCTAGAGGAACGACATTTTCCGTCTGTTTCTTGCAACCCGCGAAAACTAGCTCAACTCAAAGAGCACACACACACAAAGTGACTCCACTTAATCGGCTGAGGATCGAAGCATTTCCACGCGCCTATTGCTGTCTCGGTAACCAGAAGAAGCATCATTTTCACCCTTCTCTGGTGGAACTCTCAGAGTGCGATCGAGCAAAACAAAAGCAACAAAAATGGAACCCTTTTCATCTGACCTGTTGACGTTGGTGGTAATCGGCTTTCTGATAGCGTTTATTCTGGCGTTTGGCATCGGTGCTAATGATGTAGCCAACTCGTTCGGTACGAGCGTCGGTTCCGGTGTGCTCACGATCCGGCAGGCCTGCTGGTTGGCTACCGTTTGTGAAGTTTCCGGTGCCGTACTGATAGGTAAGAACGGACCATTTCGATTTACTTGCTTAGGGTTTGGTTTTGCTCTAACCGTTTGTTTTCTCGTTTTGCAATTTGCAGGATACAAAGTGTCCGACACGATGCGGAAAGGAATCTTAGAGGTTGAGATGTACAAAGGTAGCGAAATCGAGCTGATGCTCGGGTGCCTGTCCGCGTTGGGCAGCTCGGCACTATGGCTGCTGGTGGCAACGTTCCTAAAGATGCCCATCTCCGGTACGCACAGCATCGTCGGTTCGACGATAGGGTTCAGCTTGGTAGCCCGCGGCACGCAGGGGTTGAAGTGGAACACGCTGCTCACGATCGTCGGCTCCTGGTTCATCTCGCCCGTGCTGAGCGGTCTGGTGAGCGTGCTGCTGTTCTGGACGATCCGTAAATGCATCCTGAACGCGAAAAACCCGCTGCGCGCGGGACTGTACTCGCTGCCCCTGTTCTATGGCACGACCCTGGCTGTGAATGTTTTTAGTATCGTGCACGATGGACCCAAATGTAAGCAAGCATTTAGAATTGATAGTGATTATGATTGTGGTGGTGGTGGTGGTGGTGGTTGTGTGAGGAGTGTGAGGAGGGGATGAAAGTGTGTAGTGTGGGTGGTGTGCCGCCGGTTGACACTCACCACGGTCATTGTATATCGATTCCAGTGCTGTATATGGATAACATCCCGCTGTGGGTGGCGTTGACGGTCAGCCTGGGGCTTGGCATCTTCGTCGCGTTTATGGTACAAATGTTCATTGTGCCATGGCAGCGACGCAAGATTCTCAACGGTGCGGATGGCGCAAACAAGACGGAGTTCACGCTCGGCGACTCGGACGGTGACTCGTCGTCCAATGGTAGCCCACGCCGGGCGAAGCGACCCCTTTCGTTGGTGGCGGCTGGTGACGGAAAACAGCTACCGGCCATCACCGAGACAACGGAGCTGGTGTCACTGTCGTCACAGCATCAGCAGCAACAGCAGGCATCGCAGAACGGTTTGGTGAAGAAACTGTCGAACGAGCTATCACCTGGCGGACCATACAGCTTCAATCCGGAAATTGTGAAGAAGGCGAACAGCCTGCTCGGCACCCAGGACAAAACTAGCCTTGACAACACGGATCTAACGGTGACTAGCTTGAACTACATCGATGAACTACAGTCGTATCACGGCAACGGACGCTTCCATCTCGGCACCTACTTTGATCGCCGCAACAGTGCCAACATGTCGCCGAAATCACCCGATTCAGGACATCTTAGCAATGGGGGATTGAAGTAAGTTTAGCTCGATGCTAATCGATATGATATGTCCAAATGCATTCGCTTAGTACTAAACGAAAACCTACGCATCCTTCGTTACAGAGAGCAACCGACAGTGATCGCACTACAGAACGGCAAATCACCCACCAGTCCAAAGAGCGACAGCACCCTGCCAATTACCGATTACACGCTGATGCCGCAGAACGTACTGCTGGGCGGTGCAGATCAAGACATCAAAAAGACGGATATGTGTAAAATCGAGGCTGCCGCCGGACTGGAACATCCGCTTATCAGTGCAACGCTGTCGCCGAACTCGAGCAAGGTGCCATTGATCGGTGCGAAGGAAGGTTCGGAAGAAGATAACCGAACCGGCCAGAAGCCGGTGGATGAGCCCGAAGACGTGTCGGCACTCTTTTCCTTCCTGCAGGTGCTCACCGCGACCTTCGGTAGCTTCGCGCACGGTGGTAATGATGTCAGGTGCGTTTTCGCTAGAAGAAAAGAAAGCGTATTAAATCAGCAGGGAGGAAAAATTAACTTCATTTTCCTATTTCAACTCCACAGCAATGCAATTGGACCGCTGATTGCGCTTTTTATGATCTACCGCGAAGGTTCGGTATTGCAAAAGTCTGAAACGCCACTGCTGATTCTGCTGTACGGTGGACTGGGCATATCCGTCGGTCTGTGGCTGTGGGGTCGGCGCGTGATCGAAACGATCGGTAATGATCTCACGAAAATCACTCCATCGACGTAAGTGTTCGTTTGCCTTCCTTTCCCTCAATCATGTTTCTGAGCAATAACACACGCTTTCTTTTCCATGTTTGCAGTGGTTTTACCATCGAAATCGGTGCCGCCCTAACCGTACTGATCGCGTCCAAAATCGGTCTACCCATCTCGACGACCCACTGTAAGGTGGGGTCGGTTGTGTTTGTCGGTCAAGCCAACTCCCGACCATCGGCAAGCGATAGCAGTAAACACGCGGCGCATCATGCCGTGACCGCGCAACAGAAAGCGGTCGATTGGGGTCTGTTCCGTAACATCGTGTATGCCTGGGTGGTGACGGTGCCAGTGGCCGCATTGCTCAGTGCGGTCTTCATGATGGCCCTCCGTGCGATAGTGCTGTAGGAAGGTAGCAGAGTGCTCGCCATGGAACTTATTCCCAACGCGTTGGTGTTTAATTTTGACAAACTCAAATTAGCCGAGCGAGACACCATCGAGCGAGAGAAACAAAAGTCAAAAGAAAGGAAACAAAAACAAAATGCACAACAGGAATTGTGTTGCGAAGCAGAACGCCACTGAAGCGTACACCTCCGCTAGGGTCTGCGAATTCTTATCTCCAGAACTTAAGTTACTTAAGCAAGCATCTTAAAGATTTAAATAGTTTCGTACTGCGATATAGTTAGGTTCTCATTCTCATCTCAGCATAGTTTTTTTTTCATGCATACACACTAGTCTCCAAAACGGAAGAAAGTTACAGGGTTTTTGGATTTATACAAACACAGGGGTGCGGGAAAACTGGCATCGGTCGTTTGGCTGTGGGTGGAAAGATGTTTTTTGTCTATCTCTTATCCTCCCAATGGCGTTTGCCGTTTTCAAGCAGCATACGGTTTTACCTTTTGCGAGTACTAGCGTACCACCATTCGCCCATCATTATTCATCGGCTAGCTACCGAGTTTTCCTATAAATTGTAATTTTAACATTTTTCTCACTAGAAATAACAGCACATTTCAATGCTACATGGTATACGGCATCCTCCGTCTTGGCAGAGCACCAGTTTTGCGAAATCGAAATGAGTGATGCATTAGCTAAGGGACAGACGCAGAACGGATTATCTGTTGCGGGACAAACAGAGTGCAGTTGGTGATCGGATTGTACAAGTATATGTGTTTATGACAGTTACATCAACTGCTTCCCACGAAGTGATGTTGATCGGAGAAAGTGCGGGAAGCCAGATTATCAAACACCGTTACACAGCAATCGTCAGAGTTGGGAAGCAAATATTGCATGGAATGCATGGTATTGCCCATAAGAGTGTCGGATAAAAAATCGATAACAATTAACACGAACGCAGAAACGCGGCAAAAATATTAACGGATCATAGAGATATTCTAATTTACTGATCGTTAGCCAATAGAGCGATGAGAGAGAGAAGTGCAGTAAAATATAGAGTAGAGTGAGACTTACGTAGCGAAATGAGTCGCAGAAGGCGCCCAACTAAAAAAAATATCGATTGAAAGATAAGCAAAAACAAACTAGCTCAAACAAAATGAGAAATATTGTTTATGTGAGGCGCATTAAAGAGACAAAAAAACACACACATTGGAAAAAAAAATCAACAGAAAATTAAAAGAATCAATTACGAATTATTTTTAACTTTCGTTCTTTACTTTCAATCTCTATGTTGCGTGGTTCACGGTCACGGCACCGGTCTTTCACACGACAGGATTGGTACCACAATCCCATCTGTACCGTTTCTCGCTTACGAAGAGCTGCTAACCCAGCTGTGGTGGTTAACTCTTAGTCTAGTAAGCG
>JXXA01009592.1:0-17319 GCA_000956255.1 Anopheles punctulatus | reverse complement strand
TTTCTCGCGCAAATTATAAACAAGTGTGGATAATGAACGAAAATAAGCCTCAAATGGTGCACGTGTGTGTGTGTGTGTACTGCTCGTTTTCTTCTGCCCGCTCCACTCGATGCGCATCCTTTCTTGGTCTGCTTTTGTGGAGGTGCCGGGAAGCAAAAATCTTAAACTACGAACTACGTGAGTGTCGATGATTAGAGAGACTTGAAAAAAAAGAAGAAACGGGTGCGTGTTGGTAATCGGTCCTTGCGTACTTGACGATAATCGGAGCATCATCATGCGAAATGCGAGACGATCTCTCGAGTGTTCCGGGGACGTTCCTGGCGTCAGAGGTTTGTCGTGTGTTTTCCCCTTTTTTTGTTGCTGAAGTTCTTGTGTTTTTTTTTTGTTTGCACCAAAACGACCGCCCCGAGGCGACCATTGGCCAGTTCGATGCAGTTCGTGCTTTCAACGAGCCCTCCTTACCCGGGCTGCCCGGTATCGGTGTGCGCCGAGTGTGCGGCGCTGGTTGATTTCTTTACACTACCAAATTGGAAGCACGGTAGCCCTGCGCGAGGGACGGTCGCCCCGCGCGCGGCTCGTTTGCTGATGAAATGTGCTTTTAAATGCACAAAACGATGTTCGCCACCCTTGCGGTCCCTTTTTCCGGCGCTGCCTGGGCCGAGCAGCGAGGCAGGGGAAAGCGAAGTTGCTAAACGATGGCGAAACGGTGTCGATCGGTACTAATGACGTCGGAGTGCGTTTTCGCTTGCTGGTTAAGCGATCGTTTGCTGCGTCCGAGAGAACTGGCCGAACTGGCTTGGCTTGGCGGCTTGGGAAACTGGTGCAGACTGTTTGTGGAGTTCAATTGATTGTTTCCGGTTGTTAAGAAGGACGATTCCGGTGAAGGGGCGAGAAATTCCAGACTGTGTTCGAAAGCGAAAGAACGAACGATTAGTGTGAGGAATTTGGAACAAATTTATGTAGAGCATTGCTTTGCTTTGGAAACATAAAATTAAATGTTTAAAACCATAGTGCTTTATCTGGTTAACATCATGATAAAGGTGTTGATTGCTCTCAAATTCGTCAAAATATTTAACGAAGTAAGTTTTAAGTATAAATTTAAGATTTAGGAGCTTCACTCTAGGAAATATCATTTACCATCGCGTGCTTTGAGGGTAAAAAAACAACAAAGCGATTAGAATTTGACATAACTTAGTCATTTTTTTAACTCTTTTTATACTAAAACTTTTCGTTTTTTGTTGGTTTTTGTTTAGTTTAGTTTTGAGCAATTGATAGTTTAAATTAAATGATGAATTTTGAACTATTCAAATAGCTAAACGAATGTCTAAGAGAGTCAAGCCGAATCAATTAAGATTTTCTCGTAAAAAAACGTTAATAACATCTTTGAAAAATGTGAAGTAGGATATCCCACGGGTTCTGTAATTATGATTTCATTAAAATAATGTTAAATTGAAATATTTTCATCGCTGTTATTGTGATAATTTTGCATTGTAAATTCAGCGCACCAGCGCTCTTTTGTAGCTTATCTCAATGACTGCCAAAAATAAGCAAGTCTCCGTGTTAGATGATTCATTTAATGTTTATTTTTATCGATTACAATGAATTTACTCGGGTAGCATCGGGCTGCTCGGCCTGGTACGCGGCTCGCTATTCGCTATTAAATAATCCGATAATTTACATGTGTCCTTGCGCGCCGCCTCCATCGCTCGCGATTGTAGGTGTGTTTGCCGGCGGTTAGTGTTATTGAATTATGCATGCAACCAGTACACACTACAGTGCAGTAATCTCGCTGTGTTTGCTAACACCTCCGTACCTTCTCGTAGCCTCCTTATCAGTGGTTGTTTTTGCATATACTTTGCTCTATCTGTCGCTGGCAGCGTCACCATGGAAATAGAGCGGAAAGGGTTCGCACACTATCTGCCTAAAACTGCACCTAACCTTTCGTCGCTTCCGCCGATTATGTACATTTGAATGTGAAAGGAGGCGGGCACTGGGGAAGAATAGAAAACAAAACGAAACGCACTCAAGCTGGTTGGTAAGTGGGGTGACATTTGCGTGCGCCGTTTGGTTTCTCCCAACGCCTGCTTTCCCCCTTTCTTTTTGCTATCTCTCACGCTCGGTATTTTTTTTTTCTCTACAAATAATTCTATACACAATTACAAACGAAACAGTTACGGGGGACATGAAAATAATACTTGAGTTCGCTTTCAAAACTAAGCTAGGGATTTTTGTTTCCGCGGATTTGCTTCTAAAAGTGTTCTGTTTTGTTTTTTGTTTTTTTTTTCTTGTGATAATTTCAAATTTTAGCGAAAAGTCGAAAACAAACAAAATAAATCACTGGTACGATTGCAACGCTTCAACGCCTATCTATCGACACATTTTGGCACTCGACGCGCTTTTCGCCGCTCTCACTCCCCCTTTCCCGCGCTCAACCGTTGTGGTGCATGTTCTCCTCGTCGCTCGGGCAGTCGTCCATGTCGATGAATTCGTCCTCGTCGTCCTCCTCCTCGCAGCTGCCGGTCGGGCTGGAGGCCGACCGGTTCGGGTGATCGCCGTCGGTCGATTTGCCCGACCCGGACCCACCCTCCTCCTGCTGCATGCGCTTGTGCTTCGTGCGCCGATTCTGGAACCACACTTTCACCTAAAGCGAGACAGTGAAGAAAAAGAAGAGACCACAGTTTAGTACGTGCTACACGGGCGAAACGGAAGACAAATCTTTTTTTCTTTTTTTTTTGGTTTCGGAGCGGATTTTGTAACCCGAAACAATGCGCGGCATGGCGGCAAACGCGGGCGACAATTGTGCGTGTCCATTTTCACGCCTCACAGGCCTGTGGGTGGGGCATTTCTTAAGTCAAGCAAATGAACACGGCACGCAAAGCCCATCGCACAGGCAACCATAATTATGAGACCGCCTTCCACCCATCCCCACCCTGAAGGCAGGGATCTCAAAGGTAATTTAATCTAATTTAGTCGCACCTGGCTGCTGCTTAAGGCTTGCCTTTTTTTTCGGCTCGCGACTGATCCGATATTCACTTGAACAACTCGGTGGGGCTTCTTCTTTGTGTCGGGCTGGCTCACTATCCCCCATTCCCCCACGCCTTCCAAAAAGGACACCGAGATTGAGCACCCCGCTAATTACCTGCGTCTCGGAGAGGTTGAGGTTCTGGGCGAGCTGCTTCCGCTCCGCACCGACGACGTAGTGGTTGCTCTCGAACGCATGCTCCAGCTTGAGTAGTTGCGAGGGCGAGAAGGCCGTCCGGACGCGTTTCGACTTGCGGAACGGGATGAGGTAGTCTGCAAAAAGGGAGGGCACAAGCAGAAGAAGAAGAAAAGATTATAAGTAAAGCTGCACGGCACACGTGATCCGACCCGATGATCCCCATGACGTCAGGTGTCAAGGCTTTGAAAGGGGGGTGAAAAAAACAACAAAAAAAACAAAGAAAAAAAAAACGTCGAAAGCTGCTGATAAGTAGCTGGATGAGGCGACTAATGTGCGCCATCGGTAAAGGAAAAATGGCGCGAGCGCCGGTGCGTGTGTTGGTAAACGTTGCTAAACACATTTTGTGTGGTAACACACACAGCTAATACCCGTGTTCGAGCGTGGGGATATGTGTGTAATTAAATAATTATATATCATTACGGCAAATATATTGCACCGCGCTGGTGTGTTTTAAGACCCTCCGTTAGTACCTCGGTTTTCGCCCTACCCTGCTAGTGAGCACCGCATCGCACGCAGAAAGGACACCGAGGCAGTTCCGTTTGGCGGGGCCGAGTGTTTGAATTGCATGTGTAAATGATTTTTTAATGAACTGCACAGGTTGATTGAAGCGAATAATTTAGGGGGCACTGTTTTTTTTTCTTCGTTTTGCTGATAATATGCACGTTTCGTTGTGAGGCTGATGATAAGTGAGCAAATTTAGCAGAACTTATTATCTGCTATGCAGCGAAAAGATGATCGGTTCGAGAAATGAACATCACGAGTGAACTCAAAAAAATGAACTCAAACAGCGGGAATGAATCGATCGTCCCGGGAGCGTACGAGATTGTGGGGCTTTTTTTTCGCAACGGACCGACAAACGAATCTACTAAACAATGTTTACAATTAGGGTAATTTGAACCCCTCCTTGCATCGGAACACTGGCAAAGCCATTTTCCGCGTCACCAGGTCCGCAAAAAAAAAACTGGGTCCGCTCAATTAAAAAGCAATCAACACGACTCGATTTACGGAGCAGCACCTCCCCGACCTCCCCTTTCCACCCTCACCGTTTCCTCCCACGCGGCTAGTAGTTGCATTGAGCCTGCGAAGGGAAATGCCCGTCTAGGTGCGCTAGGCCCGTAATTACCTTTTAATCAACTCCGTGCACACTAATTAATACATTTTCCAGCACACTCGGCCCAAACTGCCACGGCGTGGAGAAGGAAAACTTGAGCAAAGCCGAAACAAAAAAGCACCCGCAATGGCGAACGAAGGTGAAAAAGGCGTTCCGGCAGTGACGGACGACAGAAACACCGTCAACAGCTAATACGAAAAAAAACAAAAAAAACACAAGCCTGAATGTCGGCGACGGCGGTGGCGGCCACTGTGTCTCGCTTCGTCGCAGGCGGCGCGGTTGCTGCGTGTAATTCAATTAAAATAATCGTATCACTGTGACGCGATCGCACCTTTTGCTTGTCTGCGCGCGCGCGCACGAGTGTGTGTGTGTGTTGTGTCACGGTCTGTCACTCGGTAGAAAAAACAGAGGGTGCGAAAGAGAGATGGCGATCGCACCGCGAGAGGGCGTTCTGTTTCCGTTTGCCAGCCTGCGAACGAATCCGCGCGCGCGCGACCGAGCTCAAACCCCGCGGTTGGAAATAGGCGAGAAGTTGAAAATTAAGTTAATTTAGATAATTCAATTCGAGGCTCGGGCGCTCAGTCGTTCGACCCTTGCCCGTCCAACGCTGGCCGTATTTTTTTTCAAGTGAAACGCGCACCATTCGCGAATCGAGGGAATGTTGCGTTGCTGGGATTGCCTTTTTGGACGGTCTCGAGTTGCAACTTTGATTTCTAGACTAAGTGGTTATTTGGTGTTTATTGGTGACTCTATTCCCACGAGCAAAATATAGCATGAGTTCGATTTTTACATTGTATCGGTTCCAATGCAATAATAAACTGAAAGCGCAACGTACCGTTTTGATTTTTCGCAATATGATTTAGCTATGATTAAACGGCAATAATTGCCTTTTAAATAAACTTTTACAAACAAAACATGACGCAGTAGGGATCAAAACCAAACGCTTGGAAACTCGGAGACAAACTTCTAAGCAAACGGTTGTAAAACTGGTTACAAAAAACAATCAAAGCGTTCAGAGTGCTATTCGATTTGAAACCGGGTTCATCGTCTGCGCTGTCACGCTAATTAGCTAAAAATGATTGATTTACCCAGGGTGCAGAAACAAACACCGCACACGCACACCTTTGCATCGATATCGCGGTTTCACTTTTCGTTCGTTTTCACACAGTCGGCTTAGTGGCTCTCGGGGCACGGAGAATGAGAGTGAACGATGCGAACGCAGAACAAAAAAAAAAACAAAAGACGAACCACGAGGACGATAAGATCTGTTTTCATTTTAAATTCAACAATTTTCTGTTCTCTTCTTCCCTCTCTATCTATCCTTCTCGCACACAACTCTTTTACACTTGTCGTTCCGTTGTTTTCCTTGTTTATGTGTGTTTCATGTGCTTGTGTTTATTCCATCGCTCTTATCACCATGCATCGATTTCGTTTTTTTATGTTTTCGAGTTTAGTTTTATTATTAATTTTTCACCCTCCGAGCCAATTTCAGCTTCAGCCCCGGTCTCGTCAGCACGCTCGCACCCGAGCAACATGACGAGATGATGTAGCGAATGAATATTTCATCATCTCATCGCGTTCGTTTTATGCTTGCTTCCTCTACTTCAAACTTACAAGTATGAGCGTTTTTTGTTTTTAACTTTATTGTATGGTCGTTTTTTTTCGCCTAATATTTTTTTCTTCCTTCAGTACGCTCCATCGTGATCGTGCGTGTTCGGTGCTGTGCATGAGGGAGCGCCACACCGGATGTGCAATTCTGCACCCTAATGCAATTCAAACGAGCGCTTCGGGGGTGGAAGCGCTGCCCGTTCGATATACGACACGTAAACACCTCCCCAAAACAAGCAATTAAGCAAAATAGTATCGGGGCGGGAGGGTAGCGAGGAGGAGAAACATCGAAACACAGCAAAAAGCAATCCGAACGGGCGGCATAAAGCTGAAACTAAATTAGTGCATAATTAATTAACATACGGGGCTGAGGCGATGGGGCGAATGCAATTTGTGCAGCCGCTCACGAGCAGCCTGTCTGTCTGATTGTATGAGTGTTTGTGTGCCGAGGGTGAACCAAACAACGGCCGGCCGGGCGAGGAAGATCAATTTGTTAGCAACAATCACTTGCGCTTGCGCGGGTCGCTCATCCGCCGAAATCAAACCAGCTGCTCGTAAAAATCTCACTGAATGCTGATGTTTAAAATGCAGCGGAAAAGTTGCGCCCGAAGACGCTGCGTTTTGCATCTCTTTTTTTTTGCTGTTGCTTCGCCTTGCCGTTTCGCACGCAAAACCCACCGGTTGGATGTGTGCGTGTGTGTAATTATGAATGAAGAAGATCTACGCGCCAGATCAGTTCGTGGCGTCGGGCGCGATCTTCATCCCGCGAACGGTGGTCGTCTCGCGCTCTTCGCTCGATCATATTTCGCTCGACCGACGAGCCCGGATCGTGAAGCGCCCGAGACTGATCGCGAGGGTTGGCTTTTCGTTGAGTTTTGGTTCGTTTTGTGCTTCTTGGAAGTGAGCTTTTGTTGGATCGAACCGGTGAAAGAGAAAGAAAAGGCGCACGTAACACCACAACGCGAGGCGTTTGGGGACGGATATCGGTATTAAATATCTCATTAATTTATTTTCATCGCCATAAATTAATGGGCTTGATTGGTGTGGAGGGAGCGCGTGGGAAGGGAAAGCCGCGGGGGAAGCGAACGAGCAACTCATTTGCGGTGGTTTGTTTCGTGATTTTACGTGCGGTGTTGTGTAAAATTAAGTACCGATCTGGTTGTCACTGCGAGTTAATTTGAATTTTTACGGAATAGTTTTAGAAACGTTTGTTTTTAGCTTTTATATTATTATAATATTCGACATAATTAGCTTACATATCCTAGCTTATGCATTGGGAAAAATAAAAGCATCATTTAATAGCAGTAAAACCCGTGATTAAATACATTCCACAAGGCGAATGTTTCCATTTCCCCCGCTCTTTCGTTAGATCAGCTTGTGCCACTTGTATTTGTATCCAAACCGCTGCAACCGAAAAGTGCCCCGGGTGTGTAATAACATTTGCACGAATTTCCACATTGCCCACTGCCCTGGGTGCCAAATGTTTATGAGTTTACTTTGGGCGCGATGTGATAATTTACCAACAAGAAGCTTGCATTCTTCAGCACCCTTTTTGTGGTGCTCTCGACTGCTCGCAGGCATGTGAACGAAGGTGGATAGTATGTATGGTTTTCGCTTCCACACACAGCCAAGTCAGGGAGAGAGAGAGAGAGAGAGAGACAGAGCTACAATGGCGATGCTAACCTAAAGGAACCAACGCGTTGTACTTGCACAAGAGTTTGTTGCCCACCGGAGGGGCTCGAGTCCTTCCAGATGCGGACGGAAGTTAATTTCGGTTCGTACCCGAGCGACACAAGTGTACAATGGCGGTGTAATTGCGTACTTAAAATTCCAACAAGCACCGGACAAATTTGCCTACACACAATGCAGAATGGGGCGGCAAAAAAGAGCACAATAAAAATTAAGAAGAACGAAGGAGAAACCCCTCCAAAAAAAAAAAACCGGAGCACGCAAAACTAACAAGCTGCTCTGCCTGCGAGGTGAACCAAAAATAATAATAAAAAAAAACCACACCACGGACAAAACGGAGCAGCCAGCGCCAAATTTCCCTCATCCCACGAAATGCACCACGAAAGGACCAGCATTTTTATTACCGAAAGGAATGGCAAAGTGTGCGAAAAAAAATAAAGTAAAATAAAACACACTCCCTGAGCAACCGGAGCATACATAAAGTGGCATAAATTATGCCACTCTTCGACGTAGTCGTTAAAATGCATATAAATTCTGGAATTCGATTTATTGCCTTCGGCAGCTCCGATGAAATTATGAAGAACGGAGAGCATCGTTGCGTTCGGTGATGCTGCCGTTGCTGGTGCTGCTGCTTCTGATGCTGGTGGTGGTAAGTGTTAATCTTTCTTCTTCACGCACCGTCTCACCAGCCACCAGTCCGTCGTTCGGTCAGCGTTTCAAAGCTCGCGTTCAAACACCCGACACTGCGAGGTGATAAATTAGCGATAAATGAGCTTTTATTAGCAGCCCGATCGAGAGCCGGAGCTAATCGAGCGAGTGCTTCACGATGATCGGGCGGATGATCGAGTGATTTCCGACCCTTTCGGAAGCCCGGTACATGACCGATCACAAAACACGAACACATGCGTTCGATCGTGTCATGTTGGATTCGCTGTTTCCACTTTCTTTTCCGCTTCTTCCGGTTTGTTTTTTTTTTGTGTCGCGGCAGAAAACGAGCTCGAACAGCAAACAGCGAACGCATCTGTCGCGTTTTTATTAGTTGATTTATTTTATGTGGTTTTTTTTGTAGTTCCTGTTGCAACTAGCGTTGTGGAAAGTGAAAAATGGCTTGGAGTAGATAGCCATAATATTTACGTCGCATCCTGCCGTATCCGTGTCCTGAGAGTTTAGCCCGCCATAAACATGTACCTCGGAAGCCAGGCATGTCGAACAATTTTACGATCAATAGAGACAAGATATAATAATCGCTCGCCTCTACCGACTATCGAGAAAAAAGTCGATCAAATCACGAAACAAAAACCTACGTCCCGTAGAACAGAGACACAGCGGGCGGTTAGGTTACGATGGTGAGAAAGGCAGTAAGGAGTGGGGTAGTAAAAAAAAGCAGCACACTAACCCGAACCTGAAGATGTGATCTTAATTAGATCGGAATCATCTTTTTATGACCGCCGTGCCACTCTCCGCTCGAAGAAAGGTGTGTGCTGTGCCACTTTCCAAACAAAAAAAAAAAAAACCAAAAAAAGACTCTCCACATAACCGATACAGCTTCCCAGAACGCGCTGGGTTTTCGGTTTTACAATAGAACCACTGCGGGCTCGGAACCATCATTCTCTGCCGCGCCACACCTTCTCTTCGGTCATCAAAAACCGATTCCCCCGGTGGGATTCCAATTAATGGTTACCTGTAGGTTTATTTTTATTTCTTCTCCTGCTCGCTCTTTGCTGAACGTTTGCACAACCCGTGTTGAAAGATGGTCTTGGTGTGCAGCCAAAAAAAAATCGGAGCTACTTAAACAAAGCTAAACAACGCATTTTTTTTTGTTTTCCTGTTGCTTTGTTCGGAACCGTTTTGGGCAGGAAGATTCGTAACGAAATGAAAACAACACCTTGCACGGGACACGGCCCGAGTGTCCACTTGCCGACGGCTCGGGGCATGGTGAGAGAAAGAAACGAGCGAATTGGAAATGGAAACGATGATGCTCGCACAATGCGATCGTTTAGGACGATTTATGAGATGGACAGACGAGTGGTGATGTTTTGCGAAGCGATCTGCGTCTTGTTAGCGCGAAAGATCGCGATGAGTGCCCTCGGTTTGGGGATTGATATCTTGAAAACTAGGAGTCAGGACATGCTTTGAAGATTGGGCCTAATTTAAAGAATCAAGCAAAAAATCCCTTTTGCAATATTGTACACTCGTTTGAGCCAAAGCTACGGCACTTACTTCCAGGGAATCCGATCGGGAAGACACCGCGTCCGTGGCGGCTGAGCAGCCACGGGTAGAGCGGGTAGCTGTCGCGCGGCGGCAGATTGGGATTGTGCAGATGGGCGGCGGCTGGATGCGGTGGGAACGGTTGGCCGGCCTGGGCGTGCGCGAGGGCGGCCGCTTGGAACTGGGCCGCCAGGAAGTGTTGATTATGGGCCGCCTGTACCATTTCGGGCGTGTGCAGGAACGGTGGCAGCGATTTCATGTCGGACTGGCCGGGCGGTGGTACGCCACCGGGTGCGCCCGCGGATGGGTGCGAGGGATGCGCGGGTGGCTGCGAGGGACTGACCGGAAAGGGACGGACGAGACCGGGCGGCAAACCGGGCACCACGATCGGACCTACCGGGGGTGGTGGTCCTTGCGGTGGTGGCGCCGGTCCTCCACCCAAGCCCACAATTCCCGTCGGCCCGGGTGGGGGCGGCGGTTGCGGTGAGCAGGGCGGCGAAGGACTGCGGGCACGCTTCAGGGACAGCGGAACGGCGGAAGGACTCGTGTTGACCGGTGGGGAAAGCCGCGATTGGAGCGCCTCGAGCGATCGCACCCCGAGATGGCTTCCCTCGAGACTTTGCGGACTTTCCGGGAGCCGGGTGATGCTGTAGTTGTGGGGT
The DNA here is from genome assembly GCA_000956255.1 of Anopheles punctulatus. NCBI lineage: Eukaryota > Metazoa > Arthropoda > Insecta > Diptera > Culicidae > Anopheles > Anopheles punctulatus. Next base: position 6,821 of record JXXA01009592.1, on the reverse strand, counting down.
GGCGAAAGGCTCTGCAGACGGTTCAGCCGCACCGAGTAGCTCTCGGAGGAGCTGAGCGGGCTGGGGGTCCGCTGGCCGGGGCCACCCGTCACCACCGTTTCCGGTTTGGTGATGGTGTGCGGGGGCGACGGCGGAGACTTGGGTGTCGTGTTGCCAACGATCGAATCGATGCTGAAACCGATGCGGGGCTGCAGCGTCGGCATCTTGTAGTTGGTGGCAATCTTGAACACCTTCTCCTCCGTTCGGCACGTGTCGATCATGAAGGTGGCTGCACCGGGCGGTGTTCAGGAGGGGGGGCGGCAACGGTTTTCCTCTCGATTACTGCGGCTGCTTCCGCTGGTTTCGTTCGTGTTCGGGCCTCTAGCAAGCCTCAAACGATCATCACACACCAAACGCAAAACGCACACGCACGATCATAGCAGTTCACACTGGACGGAACACACGGAAAGACGGCTTCCGTTGGGTTAGCAATACTTTTCTTTTCACACTGCAACGTCACTGAATCGAGCCTTACTCGGAGCCGCACTTGTAATCCAATCGGCACAAGCCGCACTGAATGTTGGGCTGCTTCTCACCAGATCGCACGATCACACAAGCACACGCTCACATTGCTTTTCGGCCGTGGTTGGAAAACAAACCATCTGCTTGCTTCTTCTCTATTCCAGCAGACAATAACACACTCGGTGAGATCACAAAAAACCAACAGAAAAAAAACACACACGGAATTGACGACGACGACCGACGGCGGAACGATCTGCGCACAGCGAAAGCTCTACTCGGAATGAAAATGAAAATGAAATACAAGTTTCTCCGTACGGCCCGTTCCTTTGTCCCGCACGGTGGTGGCGGCTCACACATACTAGCGCGCCTGCGCCATGTTGTTTTGGCGTGTGTGCGTGTGCTTCGTGCTCGGTGGGCGGAGCTACACGCGCTTGCCACAGCTCACTATGTATTTTGCTGGCTTTTCCACGCGTTTTCTTCGCCCGAACCGCATCAAGCGTAGCAGCGCAGTTTTTCCCGGTGCGCGGTTCTCTTGTTCGGATGAGCAGGGAAAGGTGAAGTGATTGAGGGTTTTCTTTCTCATTCGCTCATCTCCGCCGCTGTGATGCTGCGATCGAGCACACCATGTTTCGAGGTCCTCCTTCGGTAGCAAAACGGGGATGGTGAAATTATCGATCGAAACGAATTGAGCGGGGCCGTGTTGTTTCAACGCTATTTCCGTTACCATCTTTCTGCGACGCAAACGATCTTTTGGCCATAAGGTTGTTTTTTTTTCTTTCTCTCTCCTAGTTGCGCCTTTCGTTTAGTACACACTCAGGTGTACGGTCGCCTTTATTTATGATATACTATTAAGCGCTTGTTATAAGTTCATTCTTTAATTGGTCTAGTTCATTTGTGTTGATTCGACGTACGCTGCGACCGTGCCTGCCGCCCCTGGGTGCCTTGCCTTGGGTGACGTTTGTGCTATTTTAATTGGTACTGATTTTTTGTTTTTGTTTGCTGCTGACGGGCCGTACATGTACGCTTGTGCTTTCTTCTGGCTGCTTACGGATTATTGAGGTGTCAACCGTTTTGCTTTAATTCTCTGTCACGGCTGTCTCTTTGATTCGAGCGCGGCGATAGGGGCAAACATTTTTACCTACACCTCGCGCGTTCTCCGGCGATAATGAGTGCTCTATTGTGCTGGGTTCAGATTCGACGGGAGCTTACAAATGGCCCGGCTGCCGTGAAGGTTCTCATGCTAGAAAGAGTCTTAACGGCTAAACCATGCAGCCTACCAATAAACATCATGTTTGGTGAAAAAGAATCCAGAAACGGGAATAAAACGCCGTTGAGAGTGAAAACAACCAAATTGGATTGTCAAGATTGATTTAGATGATAATTGTCCTTATTTGTTTAATTAATGTATGTAACGTTTTTTTTTCGTCTTCTAAGGGTGATTGCTGACGTTTATTATTCTAGTGTTAACACAACGCTGGCGTGGTTATGCTGGTGGGCGAATTAATCGCACCGCCGGCCGTAACCTTCGTGGACATTCAACGCTCCGCGAGGCCCGTACGGCTTGGTGTGCGATCGTGGTCACTGATAAGAGCAATTAATTAGTCCTACTCCGCCGAGACCGTCTGGACTTCATGGGCGAGAAGGGGGATTGCATCACTTACCGCTGGGACAAGGCAATGTGCGTGACACAAATCTGGCTCGCAGGGATCAATGGGTTCAAGCAAGGGAACTGATTTATGTTTGCTTTGATGTTAGTTAAAAGGTTTGTTTAGATGGATACATAATAAAAAATTAAAAAGGTTGGCCACTGTTGAATTTGATCTTTTTAAAAAAATAAAATCACATGGCGTTTGGAAATAATGCCGGAATTGTCTTTATTTGTAGGAGTTTTTTGAGAGATACGGTGATTTTTTTACGTGGTTTTTTTGTGCGTTTAAAACGTTTGATTTACATTTTGCGAGATTTTCTTAAAAACTGGTCGTTTTTAATTTTAATAGGAACAAATAGCTATTTTTTATAAAGCTAAGAGAGGTTAGATTTTCCCTCAAAAGGAAAACATTTTCCTAACTGCAACTAATCGTTCGAATTAAGTTGCTCCCACAGCTTTATAAACTATGTTTGCGTTGTGAAAAAGTTATTAAATTAAACGAAGAAAATTAGATTAACCTAACACCTTACACATAATCTGTGCATGAACGTTCAACTTACACACATGCGTAATCAACAGCGGAGGACATAAAAATAACAAATCCATCCACTTGCTCTTATAAGCTTACAAAACAAGCGTAACCTTTCCACCGGACCAAGTTCCGCTCAATTCCTACTCAAAAAAAAAAAAAACTCAGCACGAACGTATATTTACGGTATCTGTTTTAAATCGCAAACCGATGGCGCGACCGGGTACCGGGTGGCAAATGGTGCTGGGATAGTGAATGGCATCGGTCATCGGTTATGGAACCATAAGTTTTAATCTTGTTGAATAGCGCTACGGTGCCCTCGCGGGGCCGAGGTAATGTTTAACGGGCTGTTTGGCTGGTGCAAAGCAAAAACAATTCGAGCAAATATCATCACATTACACAACGGGTGCACGAGTTACATATGAGCATGGAGGAAGAGATCTGGAGAGAGAGAGAGAGGGCCAGCGACATTGGACGCATTAAAAAGTGAGCTTTCCAAAGCGAAACCTATCAACAACAAATAGAATCACTGTGGAATCATTTACAGGCGTAGCGCCACGATCGCCACCAGCCGACTCGACGAGCTCCCTGCCCGTCAGAACGTTTCGTTTCAAAGCCAAATGATGTTAGGCCCGGGTCTTATGCTATTACATACGCCCCGTGCTAGACAGCACCAGGCAGTAATAGCATCAGCGATGTTGACGCCACGGGAGATTGTAAATCATTATCACTGCTTTGTTTCTATGACATACGCACACACACGCACGCACACCCTTACACCCACACCCACACCCACTCGCGTACTGCACTGTTCAACCGTATCGGATGTCTTGCGGGAGGGTGTCCTTAGGACCCCGAGCGTGGTGGTGCTCCAAGCGGCACAAAGTTGTAGTTTAATCGTCGAACCTTAACCAACAATTACCGACCAGAGTGTCATGCGTTACGAGGCGTATTCCTTCACTCTGTTGTGTGTGTAGTGAGTTTGTGCAAGACAGGGGAAGGTGGAACACAATTTCTGACTCCCAAAAGCCGTGGCGTTTGAGTTTTGCTGAGCCCTCCGGGGTTATAAGTCTATTTGTGTGAGGTTTCCTGTCTGCCCATTTTATGTGCGGGGCTTCTGCACTGGCGCGTGAAGCCGATCGAAGGTTTTTTTTTGTGCGTGTGTGTGTGTGTGTCTTAGTGCACTAGGGGCCAGTGGTGGAAAGGTGAGAAAATTTGACGACGATGAGTTGTGGCCGTTTGAAAGTAATTGGATAAATGATGTCAAAGTGGCGCCAGGGTGATAAACTTGTCTCATTTTTATTTTCCTAAGCCATGGTTTTGATTTCGGCTGGGAAAAGGCCGAGGCTAGGATTATTAAAATATGTGTTTTTGGGATGAAGTGGCGTGCAGAGACCAACGTACCACCTGATTACCGCAATGATTGTGCTATATTCTGAGCTTCGCGTCACTAAGTGGCTTCTTTGAGTAGAATGGGTTTGTAAATCAAACGAGCTTATGAAAGTATCCTACGAATCTCTTTTCGCATATCAGAAAATTCAATTACACTTAATGTAAACTCCAGAATATTCTCTACTATTTATTCTATTTAAATAAGCTTTCATATTTATACTATAAAAACTTTTGTCTTTCACAATGAACTCCATTAGTAGGATCCGCTGATAACTTCTATTCTATAAGTTTATTTGCTTGCCCATCCATGATCCGATCGAACGAATCGAACGATGATGGGGGACGATTTTTTTGCGTGATTGCTCCAATCGAAACAGCCTCTACTGACATGCCTTGCTCGCAATCGTTCGCAATTATCGTTCGAACCCACGGAGAACGGAGCGAAGTTCAGGGAATAAAATTACACAAATTTACCACTTATTAATTAAAACATCATGGGCATAAACTTTGCCATATTTACAAATAAATCAACACGTTAACATGAAATATTTATGAGGCACGCAGCGAAACCCGAACCCCTCCCGTCGCCCGGGAAGGCACAGCGAAGCCAGCGTGAAGCCTTCGAGGCAAAACGCTCCGGGACGCGTTGGATTCAAGATCCGCCACGGATCGCGATCGCGCTTACGGTAGAAGCTCGCCTGGGAAACGGTTTTTTTTGTGCTGTTTTGCTGTTGTTTTGTTGCGCTGTTCGGGAAGGATCCCCGATCGAGCGGTACCTTTTTCTGGGTGCTCTTGCTTCAGTGCAAAGGTTTAACGTACGTGGGTCACCCCGTTGGGGAGGATGTGACCGTTGTAGCGCTGCAAAAAGCCCCAGCCCCGTTTCAGTGCGATTTTTCGACAAAATCAGGCGAGACCTCAAAACTACCGACCGAGCTGTTAATACCATCCTCTCATCAACCTTCACTTCACGATGATAATGGTGATGATGATGAGAACGATGATGATGATGACGGTGACGAGGATGGTGATTTGGGTCCCTGTTGGGCACGCGGGATAAATAAGTCCTGCCACGTGAAACACGTACGCTGCACGGAGTGGGCAATATATTTGAGGCCAAATATTTGTTTTCCTCTTCGCCGTCGCTTCCGTAATTTTCGGCCGTGCGACGTCCTCATCGCACACTCGCGCTCGCGGGTTTGATGAAGCTTAATAAGGTTGAAAAATGTTGGCTGGAGAAACCGGGCACTGGCCGGGGCGAGAAAAGTGAACAATTGACGCAGCACATTATGACCCTTGCCGCGAAGCGAGATTAAGCGGATGGGATGGACGGACGTTTTGCTTCTTCCTCGCGGAGTTTCGTATGCGTGTGTGTGTGCGAGCCAGTAAAATTGGTACCATTTGGTATGATATTCATCCCATTCGCACGTTTTCGTCAGACTAACCTGCCTACTCGGTACGGGATGTGGTTTTCTGTTCATACGGCGATACGTCAACGATGCGCACGTTGGCCGGACGAGTGAAGAAGGCCGTACGGTTGGCGGAATTGCGCAGACTGACATCTCATTTATTTACTTGTTCCTGTGACTGTAAAGGTGAACGTTGCGATGAACGATAGCTTCCGGATATGTGTGTAGAGAGAGAGAGAGAGAGAGAGAGAGAGAGAGAGAGGGCTTCCGGGGTGCTTTAGAAACACGGTGCACCCAGCTATCAGCTTGTTTAATTGTCTAATCAAATAACCGATTGAAAAGCTTGAAAAATCATTTAGCGAAATGAGGGAAAAGGTTGCAAAAGGTAACGAACGATCATAATCGCCTCGTTAAATTGTAATCAAGTCTCGATTGTTAAAGTTTTAAAAAAGGCTATGAAATATTTCGAGTTTGGCTGTCTTGTTATTCAACAAATATGTGAAATAACTTAGAAGATAATTATCTAACTATTAAATGCTGCTTTGAATATTATTCTTGTAGTTGCAGTTAGAAAACATCAGACCAACTCAATTTCTTAGAGAACTTACTCAACTTATACATATAAATAACGAAGATACAATGTGTATGAGTCATAAATTAGCTTCTTAAACTAGATTATATGAATGGTTTTTATAAATTATTCAATTGTTATTTGCTAGAACTTATTAGAAATGAAGATTTGATAGGATTATTTTTCGTTTCTTTCTGTTAAAGCTACAATTGACAACTTCAAACAATTTGAAGTGCTATCATTTTAATAGCTATAAACACCAGTGTTTGAACTATATGTGTAGTTATTACTCCATAAAAATGGTTGTTCTATTTTTTTAATAATTAAATAACGTTTTGACAAGAAATTATTGAATAAAATAATCTAATCATCTACGCGTTTCCGGTCCATCGTGGATAGAATAATGTTTTGAGAACATTTCTTAAACTAAATAAATTGAATACAAATAGCTTTAGAAAGCATATCTAGCAATTAAATACTAACAAAATTCCTAGACCAAAAAAAAACTGGGAAGAAATATTTTCCCACCATTTCGATCGACCGATGGCGAACAATTGTTCCCAGGAATAAAGCGACTAAAATGCTACGGAACCGTTCGAATCGTTGCGGTTCAATACCGTTTTCGGCGCGGTAATTCTTGCGATGAAAGCGGTATGATTCTCGAAACCCATCAACCCGTGTGGTCAGTGGAAAATGTTTTAATCGTTTTCTCACTTCACACACAAACAGCTTGTCCAGAAGCAAAAGTACACTTAGCACTACATCAGATGAAGA
>JXXA01009588.1:0-16651 GCA_000956255.1 Anopheles punctulatus | reverse complement strand
TCTTTTTATCTCTTTTCGTCGCACCCAATCGGAAACGGCTTGAGCGACAGCTTGGTGACATCGTTTCCACGTTGACCTCTGACCTTCTTGGTAAATAGTACCGGCTTATCCTCGCTACAGCTAGATAAGCTAGGCCAACGGGTAGATCCGTCAACCTCTCGGTCGACGGTAAACCGGACGACATGTGTGCCACGGTGGTATTGATATAAGTTTTCCTCACCCGTGTTCGGAGACGAAATGGAGCATTCGAATGGGAAAGTTTCCAGCAAGCCATGCGAAGGTGAAAACTTTGCTAAGGAAACGGTGCGGGTGGCCTTGCAACAAATTGTTATAAATAAGTTCAAATTGTAACGTAATTTCAATTAATATACTTAATTCTAGTTTAATTTTAAATGTAATTTAATAATTTCGCTTAGTACATCGCAGTATGCGCTGCGAGATAAAATGCATTGCATACATCTAGGCGTTCAGTCTCCCAGAGCCACTGCAGAAGGAATTAGAACAGATAATCTATGTTTATTTGGAGTAAAAAAGGTGCCTTAATATAAGTGTATCTATTTATTGCACAAACACGCAATTGCTCAGTACTTCTTCAAGCGATTATCTGTCATTCTTCGGTCTCTGTTTGCTGCTCAATCTAATCCTTTAAGGAAATTATTTTCGAAATGAAAAACTGTTTTCCATGAATTGTCTACCATGCCAGTAATTTATTCCCCACGAGCACACACTCGTCGCACTCATCAAACGTCCCCGTGGGACAAATCGTTTACGATGATGCATAGACGGAAAGTTAGCAAGCGAAACAGATAAATCCCGACGCGAATTTGTGAACGACGGCCAAAAGAAGGCCTGTCAATCTTCATTTTTTCTATTGACATGGCAAAAAGTGGGACAGTTACTACCAGCATTTTTGTTTTTTGCTTTACGATGTACGATCACCTAAAGCATCACTCAACCGGCCGCGCTTTGCCGCACGCAAAAAAAAAAAAGGATGCGGATAGTAAATCCGGTCCGGTGCCATAACGTCTGCGGGACCGAAGAAGCAGTTACGCGTGTTTATAACGGACACCAAATGCGAATTTTTTTTCTTCTTCTACTATCGTCATTCAAAAAAAAAATGTTAAAAAAACCAACCCTTTTCTTTTATCGCCAATCTTTTTCGCCAGATGTTGCCATCGATCACGTCGAGGGCGGCACCTACATCGGGCCGGAGTTCCTGCTGGGCGAGGTGTACGACGGTTGCAACGTGAGCGACAACGAGCACCGGGACCTGGCGCCACTCTACCGGCCCGTTTATCTGACGGTCGTACGCAGTTCGCAGCAAATATCGGCCAAAGCGGTCGAACGCAACAACCGTCGGCAATCGGCTTCCGCCATCCTGAGCGGTGGTGGGGGTGGTGGTGGTGGAGGAGGAGGTCACTCGTATTCGATGGACGGCGCAACGGCGAGTGGAAGCGGGACGAATGGTGGCATGGTGGACGGTAAAAGCGACCTCCACCGATTCCGGAAGCAGTAGGCAAGCTTGCGAAAAGCGTAGGAAACACAGTTTTACACCGTTCGCATACAACCACACCCATCCGAGCGGGTAAACAGATCGGACGAAAGGGGAACGAAAGAGCAGCACACGATGTCCTGCAGGTGTAACCTGTGCGTTGGAAAGCCACCAGGGTCGCTTGTGTGCTAAGTGAAAGCGAACGTCAATAAAACCCCTAGTACATGAAAGTGCGTCCCGTCCCCAGGGGAAGGGCAAGCGGTTGAAGAGTTGATTGAAGGACAATTTCTATCCCCATACCCTCCTCCTCCTCCTAACCCCCACTCCCTTTCCCAGTTCTCAATCTTACATACTGTCTCCCGAACGGGACAAGAAGGGCAAGCAAAACAGAAATTAAGAACAACAGAAGACAGCAACGACCCGAAAGTTCGTCGTCGTCGGTGTTGTTGAAAGAGGCTACAAATTTTGCACAAGAAAAGTGCTCCCGGGCTGAAAAGATTGTCCTTGTCCGGTGTCCCGGGTGGATGGACGTTCGGTAAACACCGTCCACCCGTCGGACTCTCACACCCTCCCACACCTCCTGCCTTCCGAAAACGATACACACCTTCGGTACGTTCAGATGCCGTTCGCACACGTGTCGTGTCGAACGGGTTTTTGAGAGTGGAAACATAAAATAGAGCTTTAACAGACACACACACACTAACACACGAAGCGCAGAGGTGGCGATGGCAAGCGACAAACTAATTAAAAGAATACACACAATCACACACCACACCCATAAAGTAAAATCCAATGTGCCAAAGATTTCAAACCCACACTAAAGCCACGACACAGTGTACCCTTTGTTTTTTTTTTTGGCTGCAAACGTGGCTGACGCGAGCCGAACGGACAATGATCCTTCTGATGCAACGCAGTTTCTGCGTGTTGTCCTTTGTATTAGCATTTTTTGTTTTTTGTTATCCTTTCCCTTTTTGTGTGAGTGTATGTCCGTAGAAACGAGCGATAGCTTTCGTATTAGAATAAACAAAGTTCTCAACTACCACTACGCGATCCGATGAAAGTTTTTCAATTTGATTTGAAATTATTGTTAAAAAATTGCGATATAATTGGATAATGTTTTAGTGATTCCTATAAGTAAACAATAGAGTCTATCAACGATTTTGTTTAGCTTTCATCAACGTCTCATTGATTTTACAATGATAAAAGCTCCTTGCGAAGCAATAGACACATCGGTGTCACAGCCGCTTTAAGCTTTTTCGATTTCCCGATTTCGATCGTATTTTTGTAAGATGCTTTTACGATTGTGCATTCGAAAGAACATCAGTTCGTTTGTTATATTATTGATTCAAATTCCCAGCGTTAGTTTATCGTGAATAGACTAAAAGAAAAAATAGGTTTTAAATTAACGATTGATTCTCAGAGGGACGAAATTAAAAGGACTTTAAATTTAAACTTGTCCAGGATTCCCCCAGGAGGATAGTTTTGCAATAGCAAAAACAGGAATATTTCCATTCCAATTTTCAAGACACACAAACTGATCCATTTATCGCCGACGATTTTTAAATAGCATTTAAATGTGGTTTCTTTATCGGTTTCGTACGAAAAATGTTGTTAGCAAACGAGGAAAAGATTCAAACATAGCGCATGTATTTTCCTTTTTTCGAAACAAAACCCCACATTGAGCAAGAATGGAGAAAGAATGGCTTGCAAAGTTCTAAGATAAAGTTAACGATCAAGAAAAACCTCGTACGGTACAAAAATCTGCTGATTTGTGCCCTCCTCATGCGATGGAGCGATGTGAACAACACCGTTGCGTTGAAAGTGAACGATTTAAAATATAAAAAAGAAACCCAAATAAAACAACACGATGTGAAACGTTCGGATTGGGTTTTTTTTTTCTCGATTTCTCGTGATTGATGACAAAAAGAGGGCCCGTACTACCGAACCCTTGCTTATTAGTTCAAACGATAGTGAAATGTTTATTTGCGTATTTACGAAATTGAAACGGGGAAAGGTTCGCATTCGCGCCAGTGACGACGACGCACGGGTATACCAAAACACGTGTGCTAAATACAGCCACACACGCATCTTTCGCGCTACGTCTTGTTTTGTTTTTATTTCTTTTTTTTGTTGTTCGCGCTTAGGTTCAGTTGTATACGAAGTTATTAGTTATATCGCCTAACCCTGCCCGTTCGGTGCAGGGCATCAGTTTCATTTCACATTTAAATTCGCGTGCGCTCTCTCCCTGTCCCTTGCTCTCTCTCTCTCTATCTCTCTTTCTCTCTCCAACGGTTTTATTTTGCGTTTCCTGTTTTCCTTAGTAATTCTAAACGTTTTTAAATTCATGTTTTACACTTTTGATGTGCTAATTTTCGATTTTCATTCTCCTCCCGTGTAACATGTGCGTGAGCGTGCGTATGTGTATGTTTTCTTTGTTTTTTTCTTCCTATTTTAATCCACTGTTTCGAGCACTTTTTTGATACTTACTAGTGTACTTCTCCCGTTTGCTTGACGACTGCTTCTCCCATAGATTTTTTTGTTTTTTGTTTTTTTTTTGCTTTTCTTTACCATTCTAACGTTATATGATTATCGCTGACGGAGTGTAATAGATTTCCCTTTACTTGTTTTGTTTGCATTGCTGCACTACGCTTTAGCTATTTAAAACAGAAAACACGAGAACCCGGTTAGTAAGTACGTGGTGTCTCCTGGGGACAGGACATCGTCTATTAGTGTTTCGGTACCGAATAATGATTGATAAGAATTATTTCTTCATGTTCATACTTATTCCGCTCCGACCAACGAGGCATCACATGCTCGCTACTCACATTGCGGTTTCGAACTGAAAGCTGGATGTATATACCTGTGCAATCGGGTGATTCTGAATCCACCATGGGTAAAGGAGAGTAAGTTAAAAGAGCGAGAGCATACTGCGCTTGCACCCGGTTGCCGGATTTTTCGATTGTTTTTAAGCTATCTACCAAGTCATCCCGGTTCGGTTGTATCGCTGATTCTAATGCCCCTGTGCCCTGTTGCCCCATGGCAAGGTGAGTACTTGTGGGAGAACTGGTATGTAAAATCCTACACAGATCAAAAATACAGCTAACACAAATAAATAGAATCTTCAACCCACTACGAACGATGAACCGCTGGTTTACGAAGGGCTGGTGGGCCAACAACAAAACTATATGAAACCACCTTGCGGATAAAGTAGCCGAAAGCATTAACGAAGAACAGATAAACCATCCACTGATCCTTGACGAACTGAAATTGAAATACCTAACAAAATGTTCTATTTTTCACAAGAATACTACACTTTTGGTACACGATCTCACAACGAATTCTAAATTTATCACAAAAAAAAAACAAAACGCGGCTTTACAATAAATTGTATGCAAAATTTGAAAACCCTAATCAAAAACAAAAGAAAATTGGAAAGTATTCACCACACAGCTGCTAGGAAAGAGATTGCGCTAAAAAACTGCAGAAATTGCAGTTTGATATACCTATCTAAACGACCAAATGAGAGTGGCAAAAGGAGAGAGGAAATAAATTCGCCCTATTGGATTGGAGACAAAACAAAAACGGAACGGAAATGAAAACAAAGAAGTAGATTCAAAACGGTTAACGAAGCCTACAATTATGTACAATTTCCGAGCTCCCAACATTTCGCCCTAGAGTCGTCAGAGAACGATGGTTACGTTCGAAGGCTACCTATTTGCTAGTAAGAAACCTAAAGCTACGATCTCCATCCATCCTAACACCGGAGCGTAATACACGCGCGTAGGAAAAATCGATCAAACCCCAAAAGCCGTGTTGTTGTCGGGTGCGTGTGTGTGTGTTAGGAATAGTAAACTACAACGTTACTTTTGGAATACTAATTCGGACGAAACGGATTCTACGTCTACATCTAATCAGCTATTTTACAGTGTAATGCTAGCAGTGGGGACACGGGGGTGTTAAGACGAAACGAGAGCATTGAAACACAACTGGTAAAAACACATTTACTAAAGCAAACCAGCGATGGGTTCGTTTTTTCTTCGCCAGCGAAACTGTCGCGCGATTGGAATGGACGTGGGGTCAGGTGAGTGTTTCTTTTTCGTATTTTTTCTTTTGCTTTTGCTAAAAGAGACGCGACGCGCATGAGATACACATTTTAAATGTACTTGTTTTGCACGGGCATGTAGACATGTGATTTGCGGTTGTTGGATTGTTTACTTGTACCGAATGTCCACTTTTGCTCGATCACCCCCTCCCCCGTATGTTTCGCGCCTCAATCAACACCGAACGATCACATTGAAACGGGAACGATGGCAAGCCGGCTCCTGCTGAGCACCCAGTACATTCAAGCATCGTTGCTATTGCTATGGTCGAACGAGGAACGATCGTCATCGCGCCTTGCACCGTTTGTCATCGTGCCGTTTAGATTGTTGCTAGTATTGTTACCGTTGCTCCTGGTGCTGCTGGAGCTGCCACTGCTACTGCTGTTCCTGCTGCTGCTGCTACTACTACTACTGCTCGCCTGGGCATTGGCCCCGTTCAGGCGGGACCCAGCACCGGACGAACTGGACGCATCACTTCGACTGCTGGCACTGGTGCTGCACCCCGCCGGTACCATTGATAAGACGTACGTTATGGTGGGGATGCTGGCCCGACAGTGCCAGGCTTACCATCGTCGACGAGGAGGAGGACGGAGCGGAAGACGTAGAGGAGGAATTCGAGGAGGAGGACGAGGAGGCAGCCGATGTGCTTGCACCGTCGTCAGGACCGCCGGGAACCATTTGCTGCAGAAACGTGTCCAGCCGATCCACGAGCCGTTCTGTTGCAAGAATGAACAAATTTCATTAAAAACAGGTCTCATTACCTAACGACTGGTACGACGGCCTTTAATTGACCCGATTTTGCGAGAAACTAAAAGCAAACTACACCTACCGTCTTCACTGTCGTCGATGGCGCTGTCATCGATGGCGCTATCGTCCGATTCCAGCATCGAAAGTGGTACCATCCTTATCCACGGTGTCGTTTCGGCGGGGTTTGGCTGTGCTTGGCTACCGCCGGAGGTCGCAGTACTACCTCCACCACCACCACCTCCTCCAGCTTCTCCACCATCACCACCACCTACGACAGGACCGCTTCCGACGATCGCACTGCTACTGCCGGTGCTGCTGCTGTTGCTTCCGTTAATGTTTTTCGTCTTCGTCCGGCAAGTGTTGTATGCACCACAATGCGTACATTTTAAACCCACCACATGGAACTTTACGGTCGACTCCTGCAGGGTACAGAAAACCGAAAAACGAGTGTTAGTGCTAGCGTTGAGGAGACCCCGCTAGTTATTCAACCCCCCCGACGAACGGGCGCCTCACCTTGTGACAATCTTTGCACAGGATGTCGACAAAATAGTTCGCGTACTCCTTTGGCATGGGCGTGGCGGCGACCTCCGCGTCCAGATACTCCCACAGCTGGTTCATATCCATCATGGACGTCTGGCAGGTGGGGCAAGCGTAGTGGCCGGACGAGAGCTAGGTAAAATCAGGCGATGTAAATTAATTTCATTGTGTCAGCTGCTTTCAATGGGGTTGCAAACACTCACCAGCTCCTCGAAGCACGTCCGATGTAGTAGATGTCCACAGTCCGGAATGTGACATGGAATACGCGAGGTGTGAATATCGTCCAAACACACGGGACAGTTTGATCGGGACACGTTCTCCACGCACTGGAAAATGTGAACAAAACAGAAGTTATAATACGGTCCAATCGGTGGCCACGTCACACTCAACCTACCCTATGCCCGTCGTACTTTAGCTGCAGCGGTAAACACATATTGCATACTTCACAGTGGAAGAAACGTCCACGGCCACCGACGCGGCAGATTCCGCATCCATCACAGTGATACTGATTACGGTCTTCGTCGTCGAACAGGTTGCACACCAGGCAAGTGTACTGCAATATCAAAGGAATTTGCATTAACAATTGGTCTTTTAATCTTTTGTTCACTTGCTATAGCATCTGAGGGATGCTAATGACAACGATAGCCTGATTGAAATCTTTTCCAGTGTAAATTTACATAACTAAAGTGTCTGTAAAGCTTCTCTCGTCCAATTGCTTCAGATAATTAAAGATAGTGATTACTTCGTTGATGGAAATCGTTTATCGCAATTGCCTTTAACATTATATTTGTTATCGTAAAACTATCAGACTATTAGAACTGTCAGAATTTTTTTCTTATTCTCATTAAAAACCTAATTTACTTTACAAGCTCACGCAACCTATCTCAAACGCAACTTACCCTCCCGAACCGAACGCCACATTTTTCACATTCCGCCTGGACACGCTGCCGGGTGTCGCATTCGGTGCAGATCAGTTCCGTCACCGTTTTCCGGTTGAAGAAGTGTGTCTCGTTCTCGTCGTGGCAGTATCGACACATGTAGAATTTGTTGCAGCAAGGTGTCTGAAACGAAGGACCGAAACGGTGCGATAACAATATCAATTAATCGTGCCACCCCGAGGGTGGGTAAATGCTCGCACACAGCATGGTCCCTCCCCGCAAAACACACGATGTTAGAGACACGGAAGCATAGAAAGAGCGCTGTGTGTGTGTGTGTGAGTGAGTGTATGTTGCGGACGACGCGCAGCCATCCGATGGAGTGATCGAAAGGCAAGAGCATATTTAATCATAGCAACGTCAGAGTGAAAGAGAGCGGAAAGAGACAGCGCGAAATGGGGAGAAAAGCAACTCGCGCTGGTGAAAGTGATTTTTGCTCCATTCAAATCATAAATTATCATCTTATTATCCGCACAGGAAGGGAAGCGGGGTGGTTGGCAAAAAAAGCATCGTTACACTTTAAGTCAGCCGCGGATGGTCTGTGTGAGTGTTCGTGTGGCACGGTGGATGCGAAAGAAAGTGAATGAACTGCTGACTCGACTGGTGGTATCTGCACGGACTGATGGACCAACACTTTCGCTCTCTTTCCCGACCGTACAGCGACGGTCGCAGCGGTTCCGGATTGATCTGCCTGCACTCTTGGCTAACAACTTACCACAAATTTTGCCCGTCGTTTGTAGTGCGCACAACCGACACGTTTCTCGTTTTCGTCCTGTTCGGTTGCCGCCGAAACGGCCGCAGCTGCATTGCCACCGTTCGTAGTGGGAATAGGTTTCTTTTCGTCCATGGTGGTTGCGGTTTGTTGTCGTCGAGATTGGCTGTGGCAGATGAAGATTCACTTGTAGCAAAAGGGAAGAACAAACGCTCCTCCCCCTGGGACCCGGGACGTCCGGGTCCTGGATGAGATTATCGTGCACGTTGTAGTAAGAAAAAAATAATCGTAAGCAAGCCGCTAAACAGGATTCATCATTATTCACACGGTGAAATTTGTGACAAACACACTTCGCGCATCAATTGTTGTTTACACCAAGCCCCCCATTTGACACTTGGCACACATGACACTTGATCTCTCCCACTCGCTCGCACACACACCAGCGCACGCAGAATCTTGCGCAAAATCACCTGTGGTTGGTAATGGTGGTGGTGTGGTGGTGGAGCCACTTACTTGCTTTGCTTACTCTTCCGATACACAAGCCACCCGTCTTTCTTCTGCGGAATTATTCCGCTGAAATTCACTACACAACCACTTTGCACACTTCAAACGATGCACCGATTTTTAACTGAAATGCACTAAGCACTTACACACTTTCGTCAGCAGTTGAACCACGCACGAAAATAAAATATACAAATAGAAGGGTTTCCGCACTGTAAGGAAAAAAAGAACTACAATATACTTTACGGCTACACATGACTCTCGAAACACTGGGTGAACCTAATCATTTGCTGATGTTGTGCTACTGGTCAGCAACAAATAATCTCGTACCGCTCACTCCCTTACTCCCAGCCATATGCCCCCGCCGCACTATGGTATGCCAATAAAAAATAAAAGTCTTTTCAAAAAGGGAAAGTGAAACTGCACACGCGACAACGACGAACGATGACGACGTCGGCGAAGAGATGGTGATGATGATGATGTTGGGACGATTCGTAGGTTGCTATGTTCGCATGCTCTTCAACGTCATCGATTGTAGAGTGCCTTTGTTGTTGCTGTTTTCACTGTGTGTCAGGGTTTCTCAAGTGCGCTGGAACGAACGAACACTGCTGGAGTTTAGAGTTTAGAGCCCCTGCAACATATTTTTCGAAGGGCTTTGGAAGTCACACTTGTCGCGCTACCGGATCTTTTGCGATAACTTTCCCTCTCCCATGCAGATAACCTGTATGTCAGCCACACGCTTTACACAGCACTGCGGTTACGAAACATACAAAGGGTTTTTCCCTTGGCACATCGATCGAAACGCACATCGCAAACGCAACAGCACACTTTTCTACTGCACCAGCATACCGTCGCGAATTGAACCATCCGCGGTAGGGCAGGCAATCCTTGAGTTAAACAGATCCACAATTTTCGCATCCTTAAATTCACATCTCACGGTGTTTCCTGCTGTGTCGCGTTTTCACTTTACGTCGCGGAACGCACACACCTTCTGCAGGAAATAGTTGGCCACAGCGGAACGGGCGACAGCGAGAGTGTGTGTGATGGATGTGGGAAAATTTTCACTTTCACAGCCTGCTGATGGACGACGGTCCGTGTGCCGTGCAGGAGGAAGCCTCCAGAGAGGAGAATCGTCGCAATCCGGGGTACAAAACAGAATCTAAACATTTCGGTACGTTACATGCGTTCCACGCACAATTTTCACAGGTTTTCATTCAAACGCACCTTTAATTTCACTCGACTGCACGCACGGCTTTCATGGCAACATACAAACCTTCTGCTGCTTGACGAAATGTGCATGTGTTGGTTTTATGCTGCCAAACAGTGGTGTAAATTGGTGGCCATATGCTGGTGACATTATGTGGGACAAATTTATTTGAAAGTTATATTTAATTAATTATATAGAGCCTTATCCACATATTATAAACCCAACCTTATTGGTCATAAGGTGCAAACCTTCTGAGATTGATATTAAGCTTGTTTTTGTATTTTTATATACATTTTAAGTTTCATTTTTTGACAGCTAATTTTAATAGCAAATTTGAAATGACCGTTCATAAATTGTCTGAGACTAGTTTTAAAGCTAAATATGTGTTTATAAATGCCTCGGAAACAGTTGAACGAATTTGAAGCTAATACTCGATTGTAATACCATTGATTCAATTATAATGCGTGTCCTGAACCTCGAGATGACCATATTATGCTCAATTTCAGATCGAATATTAAAAGGCCTATAGCAACACAGGGTGTCAAACTATTGAATGTTTTCCGAAACCTCTCTACACAGTTTTGTACTAAATCACATAATGAATTACCTTTTCTATTGCTAAAAGTTAATATGCATCAAACAATATTTTAAGAAACACATCGATAATATGTTTTTTATCGCAAACTCATGGTTTGAAGCCGATAGGAAGTGTCAACTGAAGCATCCAAAATCAACAACACAACATCAAACGGATTTCCCAACAGCCGGCAAAGTTTTGTAAAGCGAGAAGCCCCGTTTTTATTACAAATTAATCTCACTTCTTGCTATGTCGGACGGAGAAGATTCTCTTGAAGAAAAGCTACGCAAATTTCGTCTATGGAAGGTAAGATGCACTGCTACTTTATTCGCAGCACGTTAATTCATCCTAGTTTTCCTTCTACCCAGGAAGCTTCAGCGGAAGGTAGTGTATCGTTCGGGGGTGCCAACGATTCGGCGGGAACAAACAGTACAACGGACCACGGCGAACCTTCAACCATGGACAGAAGACCAAAGCCTCCACCACACCTTCGGGGCCGTGCCTTGGGCATGTATTATCGGAATCTATCGCTGCGCAACAAACAACAAAACTCGCAGGATGCCGGCACATCTGGCTCCGGACGTGGCCACTGGCGTGACGAACGTCACAAAGGATTACAGCGGCGTAAGGCGCAGGAACGCTCCAGCTACGAAGCAAACGAGCCGGGCAGTTCCAGTCGGTTCCGGAGGTTTCAAGACCAGCGAGACATACAGCTAGAGGACCGTGCAGAAGGCCCACCGCCCGGGCTAAGTGGCAAAGAGATTGGTTTGTTTTATCGTGATCGTTCCAAGCAGCAGCGGGACAAAAAGAACGCGGTCGACATAACGCTTCCGGGTTGGCAGATACGGGAGATCCGTGACCGGCTGCAGATAGCCAGAGGCATCGAGCAGAGCGACGTGTATCGGGAGTTTGTAGAGAACGATAACATACGGTCGGTATTTAAGAATGAGTATTTACGTGTGATAAGTAAAACACTACAAGAAACTTTGCTGGAAGAGAGCGAAAAGCGGGACGATCGTGAGCATTACGAGCAGCATGCGCTCGATGAGGAGTTGCTACAGCAACACGATCAATTTCTGCGCTCAAAGCATCCTTTGTGTGAATTTCGTCGGCGACTGCCGGCATACGAATCACGCACGACCGTGCTGGACATGATTGAACGCAACCAGGTGATACTGGTGAAAGGTGAAACGGGCAGTGGCAAAACAACGCAAGTGCCGCAGTACATCCTCGAGGAAGCGTCCGCTTGTGGCCGGGGTGCACGGTGTCGCATTCTTTGCACCCAACCGCGTCGAATATCGGCCATCACGTTGGCGCGTCGCGTTGCGGAAGAACGTGGCGAATCACTCGGTCGCTCCGTTGGCTATCAGATCCGGCTGGAGGCAGAGCGGCCACGTGCCAGCGGAGGCAGTATCTTGTTCTGCACGACCGGAATCGTGCTGTCGATTATGCAGTCTGATCCTTTGTTGCGTGAATATACCCACCTCGTGCTGGACGAGATCCACGAGCGGGATGTTATCACGGATCTGCTGTTGGCCATCATCCGGATGGTGCTTCCTTACCGGAAGGATCTGCGCGTGATACTGATGAGTGCGACACTGACGGCGGAAACGTTCTCCGAGTACTTTAACCGCTGTCCGGTGGTAGAAATACGCGGCATAACCTACCCCGTTCGTGAGTTTTACCTTGAGGATGTGTTGAATGAGTTGAAGTTTTACAGCTTCGACGATAACAGTAGCGCTGGACGTGGCGGCTGGCAACGGCGTCAGGGACAGCAGCGACAACAGGACGCGTTCTACGACATGATCGAACCTTACTGCGAGCAAGTACGGGACCGCTACCCAGCGCCCGTGCTCCGTGCGCTCCGAAACCCGGCTAGTGAAACCAAGCAGAACGAACTGATCGTGGAACTGCTCTACTATCTCACGTGCGCCAAACCGGACGGGGCGATTCTCGTCTTTCTGCCCAGTGTCGCACAGATAACGGACGTTTACAAAATGATCCGTGAGCATCGGCAACTATCGCAGGCACGATTGGCCGTTTTTCCCCTGCACTCAAAGCTTCCCACGCGCGAACAGACGGCCGTGTTTGATCGTGCGCCCACCGGCACCCGGAAGATTATCCTCTCGACCAACATCGCCGAAACGTCCATCACGATCGACGATATCGTGTATGTGGTGAATGCCGGTCGGCACAAGCTAAACTGGTACGAAAACGGCATCTCGGTGTTGCGCGACGAATGGATATCCGTTTCGAATGAGATTCAGCGCAAGGGACGGGCAGGCCGTGTGCGGGAAGGTATCTGCTATCACTTGTATAGCCGTGCCCGAAGGCAGACACTGCTGGAGAACGTGCCGCCGGAAATATTGCGCGTCTCGCTCGATGAGGTTATCCTGCAGATAAAGATTCTCCAGCTCGGGGAAGCGCGCACATTCATGAACCTTCTGCTCGACAAACCACCGGCGGCGGTGATCGAAGAATCGCTTCAGCTTCTCAATCAGCTCAATGCGATCGATGACGATCAGAAGCTAACACCGCTCGGGTACCACCTAGCCCGACTGCCGATGGATCCACGGACGGGGAAAATGATCCTTCTCGCTAGCATCTTCAGCTGCATCGATCCCATCACGTCCATCGCTGCTAGCTTAACCTTTAAGAACGCGTTTTACAAACCGCTCGGGAAGGAGAAGGAGGTCGATCGAATTCGGCGCAAGTTTGCGAAAGATTCCGCCAGCGATCACATTATGCTGGCGAACGTGCTCGCCGAGTGGCGCGAGCAGACGAACAAGGGTGGCTTTTGTGGGAGAAACTTTCTGAACGGGGCCACTCTGCAGCAGCTCAACAACATGAAGGGACAGTTCTGCGAGTATCTGCACGCGGCGAAGTTTGTGGCGGCCGCACATCCACAGTCGCAACCGGACAATCGACACTCGAACAATATGGAGCTGTTGCGGGCGATTGTCGGCGCGGGATTGTACCCGAATGTAGCGACCGTGAGGAAGGTGATCCGGTCGAGGAACAGTCCGGATGGTAGAGCCATTCTCAGCATCCAGGGACAGGGACGGGCGGAAATACATCCGGGCTCGGTGAACGGCAACAGGGGAGTTTTTAGTTCAAAGTGGGTATTTTCGTTGCTTTTTTGTATTAAAAAAAAAATAAAAATTTAACTTCTTTTCCCCCGTTTTGGTTACAGCTTCATCGTCTACTACGATATGCAGAAAATTTCCTCGCTTACGATCTTCGACACGACGGTGGTGAATCCTTTCCCGCTGCTGTTTTTTGGGGACAACCACGTGGAGACGGAAGGAGACCATGAGCTGATCTCAATAGCCGGTCACTATTGGTGAGTTGTAGAGAAAACAGTTGAAATTTGTTCTTGAAATTGAACCGTGTTTTAATCATATTTAGTAGGCTTGTTTTTTACTTATAGGCCCTAGTATTTAATATCATACGTTCACAACATCATAATCAATGCATGAAAATCATAAAATATTCTCCGTTTTTATGTCTATCTAGCTTGAAATGCGACAAGGAAACGTATCTGCTGATACAGGATCTACGCGAAAGGTTTAATCTGTTCCTGCAGAAACAAATCTGCGAACCCTCGCCGGTCGATTGGGACTCCCAGGACGGGGAAATGTTGAGGCGAGTGTTTTCGGGGGGAGGCGCTTCTCACTGTACTGTTTTAGGTCTTATGTGTTTCTTCCTTTTGTGTCTTCCCCCGTAGAGCCATTATTCTGCTGATTACTATCGACTGCAAGTTTGAAGACACTTTCGATGACGACGATGCGGAGGAATCGGAGCAAAGCTACGGTGGACCGAGATGAGCGAAGCCAGAGTGACAGAGCTAGCACCAGTAACCAGTAAAGCCGCAATCACCCGCCTCGCTACGCTTGGAAGAGGTTCCTCCTGATGTCCCGCTTTCAAAGTTGGCAACTTTCTTCAAATTTCCTCCATCTCCAACACACCGTGACGCGTTGAAATCCACTTGGCTTGGGAGCCTACGATTCGCCGCGTTTCAACGAGAGCGGGTGTTAAATTTACATGCGGATGCGGATTAGTTGGGGGTTGTTCTGGTTCGAGCGTTGGGCTCGTGCAAAACCACTCTCGTCTAGACCTATTTATTTTGCGTCTATTTTAATAGGGGTAGCTCTCGGAAGCTTTCTTTGCTTTCGACAGTGGAAATTCATTCGGTTGCCACTTTCGTTAATTAATATTTATTTTCAGTTGATTTCTTTTCTTTTTTTCTTTCAGTTGAGTCTTTTTTAGTTTGAACGGCACGATGAAAGACATAAACGGCAACCTCAAACCTGTGTTAATAATTTGAAATAATAAAACAATAAAGGTCAACAAAATTGATATCTGTATTTTGTCAAATGGAATAACACATTGAGTGCGCTAGTTTGGGCGTACATTTAATTTGACAGTGAATCCTGCTGATTTGTTAAGTATAAAAACAAATAAATTATTGATATCGCAGATACACATAAATTCCAAACGTTGATGACGTCAGCCCCATTGCACGCGGACCACATTCAATCCCCGAAGTGATTGGAATTAATTGTGTCCTCTTCCTTCCAAACCCACATCACCACCCAACGGTGACGAGATTGGGATTCATTTCTCGTGAGTGTAATATTTATTTCATTTTCCGGAAGTCACCGACGGCGTGGCTACGAGAGCAAGACAGCAGAGGAGAACACGCGTGCTGGCGTGTGAGGTAACGGCAGTGAAAATGAAAACTAAGCACCACCCTCCTCGGAACCAGAGCCGACCCGGAAACCGGACGACCGGTCGATTGCTTTCCTATTAGCCGGGTGGATTTAAGCTAATCCGGGAAATAAATTTTTATTTCTTTCCACTCCCTCTCCTAGTGCGTGCGGTGCAATGCTGCTGATGCTGTTGTCATCGTTCGCATCGCTTGCCTTTGGCGAAATGCTATATTTGTCCGTACGCATGCTCTCGAGATTGGATCTGCAAGGGATTCCACTCATAAGAAGGTTCTTCGCCGTAAAGGGAATAAACTATCGTTGGTTGTCGACCGTTGGCTGGCATTCCTGCGTCAACCGTCTTGTGCAATGGACGAGTGGAATGTCTGCTCGCAGGATACTATAACGAGTGACTCCTAGTGAATTACACGTGTTTTGTGAAGGGAAAGGAACAAAATATTTCGAAGCTTAAAAGCCGCGTTCGAAATGGTGCTTTTGTTGCTTATGCTGCTCACGTTCGGTAGCACTGCCAGGACTGTGTTGTCTGCGGGTGCTCCCTGGAAGTCCGTAGAATCAGAACTTGCACCAGACTCGCTCCTGGTCCGGTTGGATCGTTTGGTGAACGTTTGTGTTGCAAACTATGAAGATTTAACCACGGATTTGCTGCTCGGTATCGCGATCGCCAATGGTGAGTTTTAAATGAGTGCGTGAAAATGTAATAATTAATAAGTTATTACATGGGTACATTACAAGAGATGGGTAATAAGTTTGAACAGCGAATCGCTAGTGAACTTGGTTAGTTCATAAAAAAATTGCAATTTTAAGTATCGTTTCTATACTGCATCTGTATCAATTTCTTTGAATAGAATTAGGTTTCTTTTAAATTAATATTAAAATACTTTTAATAAAATTTAATTTAAAGTAGTATGTAGCATGAAGTATCTTTTCATGACACCTTCATTAATATATTTGAACCCCCAGCCCAGCAGCATCGTTCTGCCGTTAAAGGATAAAAAAAATAACGAACACTCTACAACCAACAAATGACTGCGGGCGGGCATTTAGACCTAAGCCCACCTAATCCAGGTCCTTTCCATTTCATTTCGCGCTAATTAAATTGCAATTGAAGACGCA
>JXXA01009583.1:0-16003 GCA_000956255.1 Anopheles punctulatus | reverse complement strand
ATTTTTATCACATTGGTCATGGTCACATGGTCGAAACAACAATCGAAAAAACAAAAAAAATAAACCGTGAGACGTATTGAAACATATGTGTCAAAAAAAAAAAACTGTGGGAAGGGACGAAAGCTAGGAAATACATATTTTAAACAAATATTGTTACTCCCGCAAGGTACGCCCAGGGTTTTTTTAAATTTTACTTCGATAAATAAATAAATAAATAAATAAATAAATAAACAATGATTTATCGACATAAACTACATTTGTGTAGTTTGCCCTTTCGCAAATTGTTCGTTTTTTTTAATAATAATTGAGCTCCAGTCCATAATTTCGTTTACAAATTTAATTTCACTTTCGCTGCTTACGCTCCGAGGGAACAACGTACGAATTGTGTGCTCGTTTTGCTCTATGTACCGATAGCTGTTTGTAATCGAATCGTTTTGAATATTACTCATAGCCAGCGTGCTCGTTGAAAGTATTTTTTGTTGTTCTTATCTGTTGTAACGATTTGGTGAAGTGTATTCATGGCAAAAATTTCACTTGGAGCCGCATGAAAAGTTTATCAAAATCCTTCCAAGGAAGGACCCCACGGCCGTGCAAATATGCTATTGCTCACGCTGATGCAGCGAGCAATGCACGTGAAATTCATGTGTTGCCTGTGGGGCCAATCTTCTACCGGTGAGTGATTCGGTAGCTAGTGAACAACCTTCCACGAGACACACAGCGTGATAAGAGTGAATGTGGCGGGTCTCCGACCAACAGAAGCTTCCCGTCTCTCGGCAAGGTGCCTTCAGCCTTGAGCGAGGCGCAGAAGAAATGTCTAAATGCGATAACACAGTGGAGGATTGCTTCCCCTTCACCAGTGTGTTTATTTTTTTTTTCATCAAATTTCGCACATTTTTCGACCGACGCCAGCCAGCCCACGGCCAGGCGCGGGCTACAGGAAGCGATCGAGCTGGGGAGGTCTTTGGGCGCTTAATTTATACGCATTTTAGTTGGGTACGGTGAGGACACAATAAAACAGGTCTTTCCCGCCTAGGAAGCTGATCTGCATTTTGGTGGCTCTTGAAGCGAAGGTCAGGCTGATACAAGCCGGGAGACGGTATTTGACCGCTGTCAAGACTGCGCCACCGCGAGCGGAAGATTTGCTTGAAGTTGTTCATCTCACGCTGGCAAATAATATGAAAGCGCACGCGATCCAGCTTCGATCGCCGCGGCCGCTGATGATCGATTATGATTAAATGCTGTAATTTAATTAGAAACCTGCCTCATAAACTGTCCGCTTTCGTCTATTAAATCACTAAATCATCTAAATCATCTAAATCACGAGCCGACCATTTAGATGACTTTTCCAACGGACAAGCTTAATTGCCCTCCGTTCGGGGTGTAGCACACGCTAGATATCCCGCGGGGTTGTCCACTTGATCGTGCGCTGGCGGTTTTTCTTCTCGAGCCGGATTGAATTTTCGGTTGCCCGTGCGCCACCGCAAGGTCATGGGAAATGAATGATGATTACGGCGACCGCGAAATGTGATGGTCACCGATGGTGTGGTGCGTCGCGCTGTTTTTTGCTGTTCATTTTTTTTTCCTTTAATATTGTTTCGTCGCTTTCGTTGCGCGCGTGCTGTGGAATTTGAAATGGAGCTTCGTGTGTTTTTTTTTTTGTTGGAAGATTTGAAAGAAAAGCACCAAAACAATAACCAGCTGAAGAAGATTAGCGGAGAGGATGTTGTGCGATGTCTGTGTTTGTTTTATGGTCGCGAAGTTTACGGTAGCGGAATGCAACGTTGGTTAATCGTCGCGCTGATGGTGGCAAAAAGTGAAGAAAGAAGGTCACGTTTTGATCCGATGCAAGACTTCTTGTCAGGTGCTACTTTTCATGGGGGTCCTGCCTGCAAGTGTGACGGACGGAAGGAATGCTTTGCTTGCATTGGATCCCGTTTGGTTGCAATCTATTTCTAGATTTGCAATCCTGCGAATGGGTGCTCCAAGAGCTTCAAATCCAAAACCCAAGGAGAATAAAGAATTTCTCACGAACCAGTCACGTTCTTGATGAATAATAAAGCGTGCGATTTTGCGCTCGTCTACGAGACGTTCCAAGGAGTTCGAGTGAATCTTTTGTTTGTTGGTACTGAATGAAAGGAATGTCAAAAATAGATCTTGCAACAAGGAACTTATCTTTCTGTACCAGCTGTCTGACCATCTTTAGTAGTTGGATTGCACGAAAACGACATTCCGTAGGACCAAGAAAATTATCAGGCGCAGAAATGCTGACTTCTAATCTTGTTTTTTTTTTCACTTTCTTCCAGGTTCCTGCGTTATCAACAGGACTGCGGGCAGGACATCAATGATCGCTTCATACAGATATTCCGCGACACGGAGAAGACTCCGCTGCGCCATGTCAGCCTGCGCAACAGCACCATCACGAACGAGGGCATGCGCATACTGCTCCGGCACCAGCTGAACTCGCTGTCGATGTGGTACTGCAACAAGATCACGACCGCCTCCTGGAACATACTGATCGAGCACTGCCGGCAGCTGCGGTCGCTGGAGCTGGGCCGGTTCGTGGACATGCTGAAGCACAGCGAACCGAACGAGAAGACACCGATCGACTTTCAGCTGCTGTTGCCCCGGCTGCAGCGCCTGAAGCTGAACGGGGTCGTGCTGCAGCAAACGATCCAGTTCAGCCACCTGACCGAGTTGAGCCATCTGGACCTGACGGCGTGCATCTTTGCCGAGTTCAGCCTGAAGGCGTTGATCGATCTGCCGAATCTGCGCACGCTGATCCTGTTCAACGTGTGGCCGCTGGAGCACGAATTTCCGACGCTGTGCAAGCTGAAGAATCTCGAAACGCTCGACCTGTCCGTGTCGCGTGCCAACGTCGATGGCAACTATCTAACGCCTAACAAAGTAAGCCGCTTGAATTGGTTGGTGGCGGGTGGCGGGTGAACGTGGTAAGCTGATTTTTTTGTTGTTGTCTTTCCAGTTGCTAGCAAATTTAGTTGAAAATCTACCAAAACTGCGGCATCTCGATATATCGGGTACGAATCTGGCCGGCGATGGTGTGGCGGAGAGTGCGGGCTCCTGCACCGGCAGCAGCTCGGACATACCCGGGCTGGTGAGCCGGGTGGAGCGGCCACTAGACTTTCTCGGCATCTACTACACGTCGCACTCGGCCTGCAAATGGCACGACATTCCGGCCCTAAGGGTAAGGAAGTGTACGGGGCAGCGATACTGAGGAAAGGTTCTAAGACTTTTTCTTGCTTTTCCCCTCCCTCCGCAGATTGCCGGCGAGGCAACGGAGGAACAGATCTTGGTGGCCGCCGTTGCCTACCAGGACCGGCACGAACTGCTCACGAAGGTGTTGAACGACCTGTACCATCTGCTGCGGTTTGAAACGTGCAAACAGATTCACAAAGCGCTGGACGTGGTCCTGTCGGCGATGGACAAACATATACGCGTGAAGAACATCCAGATCAGTGGCAGGTTGGTTGGGTCCGCGCTGGTGCGCCGAACCGGACGTTAACGTTTTACTTATCCGTTCCTTCCCCAACAGTGCCACCTTGTTTTACATCGTGAAGGGAAGGGAAAAGATGAAATTTGGAGTGCCACTGAAGAATCACATCATTCACACGCTGCTCAACGGCATGTCGACACATCTGACGGACGACACGATGATGCGCAATGGCTGTCTAACGCTGTGCCAGTTCAACATACCGCTCGATGTGGTGAGTGTGTCCGCGGGCAAATCAGAAACGGAAGAGACGGAAGAGACGTAGTCAACATCCCATTTTCCATTCCGTATGGTTGTTACAGATGTTTGAATACGAGCGGCTGGTACAGATACTTCTCCACGGTGTGTCGTACCGCGAGCAGGAAGGATTCGTGCAGCGTATCGCAATCTATCTGCTGAATTCGCTCGCCTGCCAGGTAGACGGCAGTCAGAAGCTGTTTTTGGGCGATCTCGGTGCTATCTCGGTATGTTTCGTGTCGTGTCGTGTCGCATTGAGATGGATATGCTAACCATGTTTACTAACTACGCAGACGATGCTAAACTTGATCAACGATCGATTATCGAGGCGTGTCTTTGACGACGTGATGGAGGTGGCCTGGTCGACGATGTGGAACGTGACCGACGAGACGGCGAAGAACTGTGAGCGATTTTTGGATGGGCGCGGCATGGAATACTTCCTCCGTTGTTTAAAGGTACGTGTACTTTTATAGAATGGGGTTTACCGGTATACATGTACTTATGTTATGTTTCCTCTTACCTCGGTGTTTCTCCATACAGCTGTTTCCGGATCGGGACGATCTGCTGCGCAACATGATGGGCCTGCTGGGCAATGTGGCGGAAGTGAAGGAGCTTCGGCCACGCCTGATGACGCACGAGTTTATCACCGAGTTTTCCGACTTGCTCGATTCATCCAGCGATGGTATTGAGGTAGGTTTTTTTTCCTTTGGGAATGCGTGTACATTTGGGAGACAAAAATTGCTTGAAAAGTAGGGTTATAAGACCAAATGGTTTAGATATTTCGATTTATTTCCAAGCGTATTTGTAAGAGTAACTGTACGTTAAAGCCAAAAGGAAGAGTTTCCTCTGTGAATCAAAGCTCTTTTACTGATCTTGATTTTTCAAGCCACTAGTTTCTAAGATATGTTTTCTTCTTCCGCGTCGCTCATTCCCCTTGCAGGTTAGTTACAATGCCGCCGGTGTGTTGGCGCACATTGCATCCGATGGTTTGGACGCGTGGACGATCACGAAACCGACTCGGTACAGCGTCCTGGTCCGCATGGTCGAGGCAATCGAGCGGTGGGATCTGTCTGCTGAGCGCAACATCAACTACCGCAGCTTTGAACCGATCCTGGGGTTGATTCGCTGCTACCATACGCCCCAGTGTCAACATTGGGCTGTGTGGGCACTGGCGAATCTAACCAAAGTAAGTGTCCGTTATCGTGCGAGCTAGACGGTGTGGCCAGATTGGTTCCATTAATTCGTTCGTTCATTTTTTAGGTGTATCCAACGAAGTACTGTCGGGTGGTGGAGCAGGAACGTGGCATCGAGCTGCTGCAGGAACTGATTGATCATCCGCAACCGTACCCTCGCCTGAAGGAGCTGGCCCAGATTGTCCTGACGCACTGTCGGAACCTCAGCGAACCGATGAACGGTGGAGGTACGGCCGACGGCAGTGGCGGTGGGGGCACCGACGGTGGCACTAACTCCACCGACCCAAACGGAATGGAGCTGGACGGCTAAAAGCCTTTTCCGCAGCGAGCAGTTTGAAGCAAGCAACCACCATCAACCAGCTCTTGGACACATAGTGTAGCACAAGTGATAATTGTAGCAAGCCAGTCCAGTTCGGCAGTTAGCTGTCGTGGCAGGGTAGCAGCAATTTTGTGAGCGTAATAAAAAGCAAATGTCAGTTACACCCGATCGTAACCGGAACAGTTGTGCAAGCGGGATTGTCTTCGATGAGGCTTACCAACAACGCCTCATCCCGGTGGAATGTCGTCATGTATGTAGGTAGACACAACTGAAACACACACACACACATGCCCACAAATACCTACCTTGAATTCGGGAGCTTCGCTTTCTCTGTTCGGAGAACCTGCTGAAAAACACATAGTCTACGGCTTGTTGTTTTCTCAGCTCATTTCGCACAAGCCGCTGCTTTTGCTGCGAAGTGGATTGTGCCGCCCAACGCGGAAAAGGGGCTGTTTTTTTCTGCTTTTTTTTCGTATGCGATGAAGGTGCGTTTTTCTTTCTTGCGTGTAAATAGTGTGAGAGTGTTAAGTATGATGAGGCAGCCTGGTAAAGTGAATAGTGTGCTTATTTTTGCATACGTATGGTGTGTGTGTGTGTGTGCGTTTACTCCCACGATGGGAGGGAGAGCAAGAGGAAAGCATGCGAATTGCGTGTGAAAAGTGATAGCGATGAAACCGGAAGAGTGTGACAAGAACTAGAATTCAGTAAGAACGAAGGAAAATACAAGCTGCGCGTGTGTTATTTGTTTTTTTTTTGTCTGGTTTGCTTTGATGGCAAAAACTCTCTGTTTGCCTAGGTAGAAATGGATTCGTTCGGCATTCCGAAGCATCCTCTTAGGTTAGAGTAGGTTTGTGTTGTTTTCCATTAGCTTGTTGAGTTTTCTAGTGTGTGGTACACGCTACTTATTCTTGCTCGGTTAAAAAGCCGCGTTTGTTTTGAGAAGGCGGATGATATTATGTATATTTAATAACTTAGTTGTCCCGTGGGCGAGAGTCTTACCTCTGACGTCTAATCTTGTGTAATCTATTTGCGCTTTTAATAATGCTAAATTGTGGGCAACATCTCCTGTTTTTTTTCGTGCAATGTGTTCAGAACGGAAACGCAACGTTCGGGGATATAATTTCTAATTTGGATTCTGGATCCCGAGCAACACTCCTTGGCCGTATGACTATGTGCGGTGTGTGCGTATGTGTGTGTGTGTGTGTGTGTGGTTTGTTTCGCTACTAGCAATCAACTGATCTAATGATGTTGTCCTTTTGGAAATTGAGCATGAAGAATGCCTCACACACTGAGCACCAAACGTACCATAGGCTGCGGTGAAAGGTGCGTTTGTTAGTGATTTTAGTAGCTTGAGCAGACAGAATTGTACTGATCCGTCAGGATTTAAGGTGATATGATAAGCAAACGCCCGTTAAAAATAAGATAATAGAAAGAAAACAACAAGTAACAACAACAACAACAACAAAAACAATAAAATAACATGAACATTTTTCGCAACAAATAACGCGGTGGCGTCTGTGTAAATTTATTTTTTGCCGAAAGAGTTTGTGCCTAGGTTTGCGGTTTGGATTTCGTTTTGCGGAACGGTAACAAAGGTAATTATTTTACAGATGTATATACAGTGATAATCAAGCCTACGCTAAAGATGATTCAAAATTAATAAACCCTATCCAGAAAATAATTAGCCCCATCCAGTATCCGGAAAAGTAGTAAATCTGATTAGAATACAACATTTCACATTCCACCATATGTAATTTTTCTTATTTTTTCGAATATGATCCGATTCCCAGTCTAGCGAGGACACAATCCCTACAATTCATGTTCGAAAATGAGTACACTAGAGCCCTCTGTGTGCGAACCGGGTGAACCACTAGAAGCGGTTTCGTGATATTTACAACGGCTCCCTTCAGGTATAACAAAAAAGGCTATTATAATTTTCCCACGCTTTATTTGCTATTAAATTCAGTTTTAATCGGAGAAACAATACATTGGTACACCGTTGCCGCACAACCAACAGTCGAGGAAGTGCGCTGCGGTTAGACGATTATCAGTTTCAGTTTTTTTTTGCTGAAACAGCACTTGCACGCTCGCTCCAGTTTTGCTCCAGGGTTGTTTCCTTCTTCCTTTTCATCATCTGAATTCCGTGCGTCTTCCAAATACTAGACTTTATTATGACTACTAATAATTATTATCAACGCTTAAATGTTTGTTCTGGTTTGTTTTGTTGTGAAGCTTGCACGAGAGGAAGACTCGCTGCACGCTGACTTTTCATTTCCATGAACTAAAATCACACTAATAATTACAAATCGCTTCAATCGCAATCTTGTCTCCCTCTCCTTTGCTGTGTATATAATCTTCGTTTGTAGCGCACTGCTTTGTGTGTGTGCGTGTTTTTTTACTTTCCAATGAGTGAGAGCTTTTTGCGTTCTACTATTCAAATTTTTACTAAACCACACCTAACAGTTGCTTTACTCGGCTCGACTCTACATGACACTGCATGATATCAATAATAATAATAATTATTACAATATTTTTAACTCATCCACATCCTCCCTACCGAGGATGCCATTTCTAGTGGAAATATCGCTAACGCTAATATGATTATTGGTTTCATCCGTTAAAACTGGGGCTGTAAAGGTTCTTCTCCCTAAAGTATTTTAGGGTTCGTTGTTTTCGTTGTCTCTGCATTCTGCGACACGCCATTTATCACGCCATCTTTATCGGTTCGTTTACATTTCGTAACAGCTTTTCATACTATTTGGATAGAGTTTTTGTTTTAGTTTTATATAGAAACATACACCATTTCTTCTACTTCTAAGACTGACGTGTGTGAAATTGCTCTAAATTTGTTTAACATGCGTGTTTATATTTCTTAATTGCCATGTTTGCCACTATCGATCTAAAATCAACAGCAGAAAGTCTACGATTTTTTGTTTTGTTTTAAGTCTGTTGTTAAAATTGTTAAGCAACATTAGCAAATGATCTACGACTTAAACGCTGAAAAAAAAACAAACAAAAGTCACGTACAGCGTTGATAACGAAAAGCAGAACAAGAAAAATAGAACCTATTAGTTTATCTCTAGTTATGGCGTCTTACACGAGGTAAGCAAAGTGAATGCATATTTCAATGGCACGGATATGAAAACAGTGAAGCGCGTAAAAGCGTACCACAAGTTGCGTCCAGAGTTAAGCTCTACGACTACGCGACAAACTGCAACGGTCAGCACGCTGCATAATCTTAGCTAAAGCGCCACTACAAGTTAATTGAATTTCGCACGGTTTTGGACCATACAATCGCACTTACAAGCATTACCTTACAAACAGACACGCATACTCACAATCGCATGCATACATTTCCTTTCATACCGTTCATCTTTTGCAAATGTTCCGTGCTGGCAAGAACCTTCCTACATAATTTAATTCTTCTTTGCCTGTGGCAAGAGCTAGCAAAGGAGAAAAAATGCGCTCTTCTACAAAAAGCAAGTGATGAGTAAATCTGCCGCTCTCGAGCTGCCTATTTGCTCGACTAAGCATCGGTCGTAATCGTTGACTTCCAAACTCTTGCTGGAAGTCTCGGTGTCGGTGTTGCGCACACATCATCCCAATCTCATTCAGTCATTATCGTTCTAAGCTTAAGCAGCCCTCGCTAGCAAAAAGCTGTTCACTGAACCCACTGCCGACAGACGGACGGACACACGCAGCAATACAGACGTCCGCCTCCTCGGATCACCTCGGGGAGCCATTCGAGCCCAAATACCTTACCGCCCGACGTCAACGCCGGGTAGAGTTAGTTTCGTTTCTGCTTTTGGCCAAGCTCGCTCAACGCGGCTCACTGCAAATCGGTCTCCGGCTCGACGTGTTGGTCCTGCTGCGTTTCCGGTGGCTGTTCCTCCGGTTCCGTCGCTAGCCCTTGCGCTTTGTCCAGCGGGAGCGGCAGTACCTCCGGTGGTAGCACCAGAATGGCGGCCGATGAGGATGACGACGAGGACCCGTAGCTGCTGCTATCGTGGATGAGGTTCTTAAACTCGAGAATCGTCTGCATGGTGGTGGTGGTGGTGGTGGTTGGGCTGGAGGCGTTATCTCCTGCCTCGGACCCACCGGCCCCACTGTGGATCGCCGAGCGGGCAACGTCGTTGTTATCGTCGTGGTTTGCGGCCAGCGAGGCACCGGCCCCGGTTGGATCGAGCGCGAGCGGTTCCGGTGCCGTCTCGTACTTGAGCTCGTCGTATGGCTGCTGTTGCGGGATGGTCAGCACACTGACACCCGGCTCGTCGTCATCGTCATCGGCCACACCCTCGTTCACGGCGACAATCTCCGGCAGCAGCGTGTGCGAGATGCTGTTCGGCAGGTTGGTGGCAGCCCCCATCGGATGGGCAGCGACCACCGGCGCCGATGGCGGTGCCGGTGCGCTTGTGGACGCTTCGTACAGAATCGGAATCGGAGCGACGGTGGCGAGCGCGGCGAGCGGAACACCGGCGGGAAGGATCGGTGTGATAGGACCGGCGACGGGCACGGCTGCGGGTGACGGTGCGACCGGAGGTGGAGCGACGGCGGCGGCCGGCATGACAAGCGTCGACGGCACCAGGATCTGAACGATCGACGGCGGCTGAATCATTACGTTCGCAGGTACCAGCGGAGTTTGCGGCTTCAGCAGCGGCTGCAGCATGGCTATCGGGGGCTGGATGAAGATCGGTGTCTCCACCGGCATCTGCTGCGGCACGATACAGTGGGCAACGCCGTTCAGCCGCGTATGGTAGAACTCCATCTGGTTGATCAGCTCCGGCAAGGATTCGTTGCACAGGACCGGATTTTCTGCAAGTAGTAGCGACGGCGACCAGGGAAGTCAGTGCATGATCCGTACCCGATCCCGCGGAGTGGCCGAGCCGAATGGTGCGAGGTACTTACCGTCCAGGAAGATCTCGAGTCGATTGGGGACGCCATGGTTGCTGCAGCGCGTGTTCGACACCAGATTGACCGACAGCTCGCGGATCATGTTCTTGGAGAGATCCGCCACGCAGAGAACCGGTAGACCGTGGAAGTCTTTGTGCATCGTCGTCAGCTGATTGTAGGACGCGTTGAGCGACTCGAGCGACGGCAGGAACGTCTGCCAAATGAGTGAAACACGGTTAAACACGGTGCCGTACGAGCAGGCTCACCCCCCCGCCGGTGCCTCACCTTGGACAGCTCCTCCAGCGTTTTGAGCTGGTTGAACGAAAGGTCCAACCGCTCGAGCTCCTCCATGCCGATCAGATCGTTGGGCGTTATCGTCTGCAGCTGGTTGTGGGCCACGTTCAGCACGCGCAGATTGTTCAGCCCCATCAGTGCGCCATCGAGCGACCGGAGCCGGTTGCCGTTGAGCCGCAGCTCGGAGATGATCAGCCCGGAGTCGATCATGTTCTCCATGCGGCCGCTCAGCACCTCGATCCGGTTGTGGGACAGGTCGAGCAGGCGTAGCTTCCGCAAGCCGGCCACCTCCTGCAGCGAGAACTCCCGCAGCCGGTTCTCGCTGAAGTTCGCATTGATCAGACCCTTGCAGCTGAGGAGCGACCCGTTCAGCTGCACCAACCAGTTGCCGGCCAGGTTGAGCTCCTCGAGCCGCTCCGCCTCGAGGAACTCGTCGCGCCGCAGCTCGCCGATCTGGTTGTTGTGGGCGAGCAGCTTCGTGAGGTGGGTGGCGCGCGCCAGCAGACCGTCCAGCGACCGGAGCCGATTGCCCGGCACGCACAGGTTGTCGAGGTTCTTCAGGTAGCGCAGCTCGGCCGGCAGCTGCTCGAGCTGGTTGTTCTGGGCCGTGATCATGATCAGGTTCGGCGAACCGAGCGGCAGCTCACCCGCCAGGCTGGTCAGGTTGTTCTCGTTGATGAACAGCATCTTCAGCTCGTCCAGGTGCCGGATGCTGCCGTTCAGCGTGCGCAGCTGGTTCATGCTCAGCTGCAGCGAGTGGATCGTCTTCGGCAGTGCGTCCGTGTCGATGCGCTGCAGGTTGTTGCTGCCCATGATCAGGTGCCGGAGGTTTTGCAGATGGTGGAACGTGTCGCCCGAGATGTAGCGGATGCGGCTCCGCGCCAGATCGAGCGTCCCGAGGTTGGGCATCTGCTCGAACATGTCCGGCGGTATCTCCTCGAGCAGATTGTCCGCTGCGCTAAACAGGTCCAGCCGGGGCAAGTTGCGAAACGAGGACACCGGCAGCTGGCTGCAAAGAGAAAGACCACCAGGGAGCATGTTAGTACCCGCGCCATCGGATCGTAGTTGCCCGAGGATGTTTGTTTTTACTTCTACGATAATCAAACATAGCAGGCATAGGCATAGTTGAACATTCGTTGGAGACTTGCAATGGCGGCGGCTCTATCGCCTTGCTCAGGTAAGCACGCAGCCTAGACATCGCAAAAGCCTAGGCTTTGTTGGAAATGATCTCATTCTCCTCGTCTCTTCGCTTCACTGCAGTAAACGCGCCGATCTGTGCAGCGGCCATTGTACAACAAATTAGCATCCAATCGATTGCCGTGCACGCTCTCACCCAGATCCGTGGTCAATATGAACAAACGCTCATGAATGGACGGTTCGGGCATGGGTCAATATAAATCAAGTCATCTGCTGGTTCCAGCCGGCGACGGCCGTCGCTCGTTTCGATCGCATCCACGCCCGGGGCGTGCAAGGGCAGTGCGGCGGTGCAGCGTCATCGTCCAGCATCGTCAACCACGCCACCGTGTGGTCGTGTCAGGCAAGTGTTAAATGGCTTCATAAGTTCTGATTTAATTAATTAATGTAGCCCCCGGGAGGGCGGCAGATAGGGCCCGCCTGTACACGCACGCGCGCCCACTCGAACCCTTCGCGGACGTGTCGGAGTCGGTGCAAAATGTGCAACAAACTCCTGCGCCAGGCTGACGTTGGGCCCGGAGCGGCGATGAAGTGGCGGAACTCCGCACCGCAACGCTGCCCAAGCCCGCGTGCCACCGTGAAGGTGGCCCGAGCCAATTAACGCGCTCGTAAATCAGTGCTGAAATTATTAAACATTATTGTTATTGCCCACCGCCATCGTGCGGAATGGGCCGCGGGTGCTGGCGCGGGCGGTAGAACATGTTCGATTGCTACCGCGCTGATTGATAACGCGTCTGCACAAATCGTCGCGTCTGGGCGATGGGAGAGAGAGAGAGAGAGAGCACACACACACACTCGGGGGAATGAGGACGGAAGGAAGGAGTAGGACGCTTCCACGTCTGATCTGTTTGTCGCCGGTCAGATAATAAAATTTGACGCCATCTCGACGTGTAACTGGTTAGCAGGCAGCTCGAATACTTGAGATAACCTACAAAAAAACCCCACTGAAGTTTGATGCGACCACGCCGGTCCAGTGTTCGCTTGGATGCTGTTCCAATTGCAAGCTGGACGCCTTCGCCAAAACGCTCTCCACCGCTGTCGAACGTTATGGCCTGCCTTGTGGTCCCGGTAGGCAGATGAGTTTTCGTTTCCCTTTATTTCTGGCAGCAAATGAACGCTTCGTCCAAACCGTCCCGAAACGAACCGACCCACTTGGAAACGGGCAAGGCATGGCGCCAGCCCAGTCCACCACTCGCCGGACATCATCCGTGACCCGCAAAAGTGAACCCAATTGCTTCCGTGCACGGATCGAGATTCGGTGACGAGGGCGAGCGCCGTACTTTAATCAGCATCACTCGCTGTCGGATGTCACACCGGTCCCGGGGTTGACCGGTGCTGGGAACAAACAGAACATGACCAATAGAAAGAGATAGTGAGAGACGATGCGTATGTGTGTGGTTGGGCGGACCTCGACCTTTCCCGGTTTGTGGGGAAGTATCACGTTGGGCGTACGTGGCAGTGCAATTCTGCAGAACTACGCCATACGGCTGATACCCTAGCTCCTCAAGTACGCACCCGGTTGAAACTGGCGTCAGAGGTTGGGAAGATGTTGTGTAACCTCCAGCGGCTTCCCGTCCCACGCTGTTCACGCTCGTATCGATTGAAGTTCGCACCCGAGGCACACCGCACCGCGCGATGTTAGATCTCCCGGAAAGATTCAACACGTTCCGTTCGGGGCATTTCAGCTTGCCCCAACTTGCCGCGTCCTCCCATCGCTCCCGAACGGAACGTGCCAGCGGTCGTACATTCCGTGCTCAGTCCCAGCACCGGGGCGTCAACTCGCACCTGATCGGAGTGCAGAAAAGTGCGATAAGTCACACACACACACACACTCGCACGGCTTGGTCCTGGGGCTGGCAGCTAGGACATTAACGTTTTGCAACTCCACCTCCCGGCCGTGGATCTCGAGAGCGAAAATTGCGCTGGTGGCAAACTTTAATTAGAATGACGCATTTCGATTTGTACACTGATGGGTATCCTACAGGACGTTTCGTTTCTTGCGTCAGCATTACTAAGCACTGTTTTGTGCCGGTTTCGATATCGATTCCGAACAGCTCGAACGGCCAGCCCGTGGCATTCGCGCGTCGTTGCAATGTGAAGTCCGGTTTGCAGCACTGTGGACGATTTTTTTCTCCTTTTTTTGCGGGAGTGGCTGTTCGATCGCTATCTATCGCCGGACTATTTGACGTCATTGGGGCGTAGAAACATTTCGCCGTGGTTAGCTTTCCATCGCTTTGGATCCTGGTTCGAGAGCTGCCTTCAGCTGCTAATTGGATCCGATCTGCTGAACGGGTCAGAATTTGTCGTAAGCTGTTCGTCGCGTTTATTATTATTTTTTTTTGCCCTAACGTAAAAGCCATAAGCTTACGAATCAATCTCAACCCTATCCCATTAGGACTACCGTGTAAAGGCTTAGAGATCGGATTATGTTTTACATTTCTATTCTCCCCCGCCCCGGGTAGAGACTATTAAATCCATGTGTCGGTACTGGGCAACTGCTGACGGAAGCAGCCACTGCCACGCTGGAGCCATGATCGCCAGATCGTATCGTGTACGCCATTAAATCGTATCGTGTGCGCCATTAGCCGGCTCGGAAAGTGCGAGCCAGCGCCGATGCCATTTCGTCCACCGTCCACCGATCACTATCGCCACCATCTTTGCATCTCTCGGACAAACGAAACTCCCATCTTTCATCCCGAGCGGATGAAACGATTCGATTGACGATCAACTAGGTCCTCGCGAGAGAGATTCCGGGGGAATCGGCGGGCCCGTCATTGGCTGGTGCTCCGGCGCTTTCACGGGTCAACCACGACCCGGCGGGTCAACGTTGGAGAAAACGATCGCCGGACGTTCAGCGATTCTTTGTCGTCCATTTCCACCGCTTGGGCGGGAGGTTCCGTGCGGTTTGAATGACGCGTGATTGTTTGCTCACATGGGATATCCACGGGGTTTTGTCCCGTCCCGCACCCGCACCGCCACACTTGGAGGGGTGCCGGCGAACATCGGGCGAACGTGTGGCGCCGCTGCGTGATATGATTTGATTGGAGTCGAACGATAATTGAAATCAATCAATGATAATTCAATTAAACCCTGTCCCGGTTGGTGTCAACTGGTTTTGTGCCGTTCGCCGCGGCCGCTGCTGCGCTGGACCGTCATCGGTTAAGGTTCGTGCGGTTCTACGCAGCACCCGCGGAGTACGCAACGATGAAAAGATGTTGCGATGCTTTAGTTGAGTTTCGTGAGAAAGAAAACAAAAGTGAGACGACTTTAACCGTCCATATGCTTCCTGAGGCAC
Source organism: Anopheles punctulatus (assembly GCA_000956255.1). Classification (NCBI taxonomy): domain Eukaryota; kingdom Metazoa; phylum Arthropoda; class Insecta; order Diptera; family Culicidae; genus Anopheles; species Anopheles punctulatus. Next base: position 1,073 of record JXXA01009583.1, on the reverse strand, counting down.
TGGCACTGAGTCTGTATGTATACATGTGAGAAAAGCCATAGATATGGACGAAAATGCAACAAGTCTACATCCCCGTGCAACAAGTCTTCTGTCCGTAATGGCGTAAAAGCGGACGCCTGGTGGGCCGTAACCTGCTCACAAACCCAGCGCTCCGGAGTAGGCTGAGCAAAAAGGGTTGGAACGCTTTCAACTACGCACACTGCGCAGTTAGGAATTAGCCGCCCTAGCTGTCAGGCCATTAGACAGCCGCATAAACGTCGCGGATGTCCCACACCCGTTGTGGCTTCGCAATCTCGCCTACGCTGTGGTCGGGTTTTCCCACACCGCCACACCTACCCGCTGCCCATTCGGTCGTCCCATTGACGAAACTTTCCCGGACCATGGCACCACGGAATGCTGCGTCACGATCAGGGGACGGATGTTTACTTTGTGCCCCGGATCGGTAAGACCGAACCCTTTCTCAAATTTCCCGTACGGCCGACGGCTACCCGCGTAATGGATGCGGTGCGGGAAGTGCGGGAAGAAAAGAAGAAAAAAAAACATCCCCTGGACCGCTTGACGCGGGTGCGGAGGAGTGACTTTTTTTTGTACCTACACGCTCTCGCTAGCTTGGGTGCAGCTGAACAAACATTAACCCGATCGGTGGGTAAAAGTTAAGTGCAGCAAACGGCCCCGACGCCTTTCCGGGGGAAAGGGCAAAAAGTCAAACCAGCGTTCGGGGAGGGATTTCAACTCGTACGGCTGCTGTTTGTACTTTCGGTGACATCAAGCTTCAAGGTGGCCGGTGGCGTTCGGGTCTGCTGCGGCAGCCCGCGATAAGAACGCCGCTTGCAGGCTTAATTAATTCACCGACAGTGTTTATAAAATATGACCAGCACTCGGTGCGGGATGTGCTTTGGTCTGAGTGCTTTGGACGATGCATCGGGCTTAGATCGTCTTTTTGAATCCAATGCGCGAAGCATATGTGAAAGTTGTACTACTTCCTGGACAATCCTGGTGCATCGGTTGCAATGGAATGCCCAGTGTTGAAAGTCTAGGATCCTCTCGAATTCTTAGAGTTTCAGAGTTCACAA
>JXXA01009575.1:0-19529 GCA_000956255.1 Anopheles punctulatus | reverse complement strand
AAAAATTAAAACAAGGTCAAGAATAACTGAATTATTCAGCAAATGAAGAGAGTGCTGGAAGAGAATCCACACCAAAGAATGGGGCAAAAAGTTAAAAGCACCCGGCCTATCCCGCTCATTTCCATACGCACCACTATCGTCATCACCATCATCATCACGCTGGTCGTCATCATCACTGGTCTGGGTGGCGCATCTCATTAGGAGGTCTTGAAGGAAGTATAATCCAAAAGAACCGAATATAGAGAAGAAAACACCAAAATACACAACACATCAGCCTTCGTAACCGGTGCAACCGGAATAAAATTTGGAATAATTAAATCAATGAACTTGACCCAATTTGGATTCGGGTACGCGGGTTCCGAGTTCCAAAAACGGAGCGAGAGAATGAGAGCGAGAGCGAGGGAGATCGTGCACCCGCGGGAAAGTGTCAAGTTCATCTTCCGAGAAGTGTGAAAGTGAAACTTCTCCCGGTGGTGTTGGAAAAACACTCAGATGGCCAACTCTAGAAAGGGGTGGGTGAGGAAAGGATGAGGAAGTACCTCACACATACACACACATACGTACACACACATTCACACATTCAAACACTCGGAACCCCGAGTACGCAACCTACCGAAATTCCTTGCACCAAAGCATAATCCGAACAATCCGCTCGGAGAGGTTCGAGAGCGAGGAGGAAACGGATTCTGGCGGAACGATTGCATATGATTTGAATATTTATAAACTTTTTTATTTAGCTGAAACCCACCTTCCCTCCCCGAACCGGTGTGTACTGGTGTGTTGGGTGTCGCTTTTCGCTTTCCTCCGTGCCGGAGGAATGTTTTGCTTCCCGCGTCCGGTGGGCTTTTCGCACTCGGTCGATTTTATTTTTTTCGAACAAGTGCTTTTGGGATCCACACACCAGCAGCCAGCACCAGCAGAAGCACTGGGATTTGTTTTATATCGCTATCGGCGCTTCCTGTTGCGACTCGTTTTTTTGTTTTTGCTGTTGCTCTTGTTAACGTACTTTCCTTTTGCCTCAGATCGTTAGAACAGGTTGCAGCTGAAATCGATTCACTGTCGCGGGTTCCGTTCGTTGTCGTCGTCGTCGACGTAGTCGTCGCTGTCGGCTGAGACGCCATGAATTATTCAAAAGTTTAGAAGTCAATAGTGCAGAGTTTGGTGATACCTTTGAGGCAGGCTTTTCCGGGACAAAAGCTTCGAGTTACGTGCTGGCAAACCCCGTCTGGACCGCAGACCCGACGGACGGATTTATACGGTGGCCCGGCATCATTACGCTTCGGACTGCTTCCTAGGCTGCTGTGGCTAACTGTTGCGCGAACGGCAGCCCACGGCAGTTGTTCCGTGTTGTTGCCGGTGGTTCTCTCCCCGAAATTAAGTTGCTTGCTTGCAGGTAATCCGTGCGATTTGCATGTTTTTGATATTTACGATTTTGGGTGGTTTATCTCGGAGTTTGATTGAATCGCGTCGCGTTGCACCTGGTACAAAGGACAGAACACGACAGGAGTGTGTGTAGCTACCGAACCCGCGTGGCAAGCGTTGGGTGGGTGGAGGAGAGAAGCGTAAAATGATAAATTTGTTTGAAAAGCTACCACCACCCCATCAGCTGCGATACCGTCCATTGGATTTAAGTTTGAGGTCTCAATTAACCGAGTCAGTTGTGGTTTTGTTTGCCAGGTTGGAGCGATCGAAGAGAGATGAAAGGTGGAAGAAAAAACGGACGGTAAAAGCTGCGCAAATAATTTATCTTTAATTTGTTTATGAATTAACTCCTACACACAATCGCTACAGAACATTTTGTTGCTGATTTTTAACGAGAAGAATGCTTGTTGTATAAGAGTAACACTTATACTTAGCACAAGCAGCATCACATTAGCTTTCAAAGCGTGCTGTCTTCCATCCGTATTCGTTTGATTTGTTGCGTTTCTAAGTTCTAAGCGGCATATGTCTTAGTAAACATTAGAATTATCTAGAAGCTTTTTGGAGATATTTCTCATCTACATAATTTTCAACGATATATTTGCTTGACAAAGGTTTAATTTAGTTTTATTCACTGTTCTTCTCTAATCTAGGCTGATATTTTAATTATATTGAGTGTATAAATTTATTAATATAATTTAATTTAAATATGTTTCAATTCGGAAAAATCAGTTGCAGACTTTTTGAACATTTTTTAATGAACTCATTCACATCTTCGTTAGACTAGTTCCGGCTGGAAGATATGTTAAGTTCATTATTTCTTTCAAAACTTTTGTTTGAGCAGCGGAAAGTTATACTTTAAAAGACATTTGGGATTTTGAAATTAATATTACAACACTCATTGCAAAAGAGATTCTAGTAAATCGCTGCAAATTTTAATGCTGATTATATGGTGTTTTTAGTTATCATAATGTTGATAGTTTTTACTCTCATTTCCTCCAGAACCATCTCCTTATCTGTATTAGCAACCGCGAATCGTCGTCGAATGTGTAAATTGCTATGAACCATTATCGCCATCCCATTAACCCCTTTCATTTACAGCAAGCCGTTGTTTGCCAATCCTCAAGACTGTGTTGGATAATTTGCACCCTGTGAAAACCAACTCACGAACGTGGGGATCGCAAGGAGATGCCAACAATCGAGCAAACGCGCACACACGCTTTTCCATTTAACGATTCCCGCGCCGTAACTAATTTGCGCAAATCCATGCCATGTCTAGGATATTCGTTTTGTTTTGCTCTCCATACACCCGAAAAGTCTCCCACACACACGAACAATGATAAAAACGCACATAAATGTGTGTACGTCCTAGCCCATCTGCCACGCTGAATCAATCGACGCCGTGAGAAAAAAAAAACGGAGTTACCAAAAGTATGAGTCTATTCTCGAGCCGAACGGTTTTTGGTGGGGTGGTTGTGGTGGTGGTAAGATTTTATTGGATTACTCCACGCCACCGCTCGGCGCGTTTCGGAACACTGGTTTCGGTTCGGATTTGATTTTCCGCTGCTTGCGATCGTCGGCTGAAGGATACGCGGGCGCAGTTATGACATTATGGCTGACGGTGCCTTATGTCCTTTCGGTGTGCGGTGCGGTGTATCCTTGGTGCAAGAGATAATTTTTTAATGTAATCATTACACCCCGAAACATCGTTTTGTGCCGTGGGTAATGCGGCAATAGAAACATAAAACGCTCGAATCGCGGTCCCTTTCGCTCAGCTGGCCCACCGCGCGCAACAAGTGTGATTAGGTGGAACTAATTGTTTCGAACGAGCGAATGTAAATCATCATAAGAGGACATTCGCTGCTACGTGAATGGTTATAATGAGAGGACATAGAGTCGTTAGGGTTTGCCTTTCTTTTTTTTTGTCACATACATTTTGGCTGATAAATTTCATGAGCAAGTTGGGTGATAACTTAAGATAATCCGCTGATTAAGGATTGCGGTGAAGCCAAATTGCTTGCAGGCGATGGATTAGAGCAGTTGTAGCGAAACACGATCGTTTATCCAGTGCTTTCCATTTGGAGTAATTATGGTTCTTAACAAACTTTTTCAGGAATGATTGGTCAGACTAGTTTACTGTGAAAATGGACGTCAAATCGTAAAAATTCTGTTCATGAAATTCAGCAAAATTTGGATCGAAATTCCTCATGACGTTTTCTTAGATCTAGGCTTCAGATTAAATGCTAAGACAAAAATGAATAAAAATGTGATAATCAACGGCTTGATGTTTCCAAACAGTGCCACTATTTTTGTTAAAGTTCAAACTCTAACCACAATAGAACGAAGTTTAGTTTCAATAAATATTGTAGCCAAAAAATCGCGTTCGTCACAGACAACCCTTACACTCTTTTCACGTTCTAATACAAAACACTTAACTACTCTCTCTCTGCCAGCCAGTCGCATTATCCATTACGCAAATCCAATTTGCACCAGTTTTCGCATCCACACAGGGCCGGAGAATGGCACCAGCAAATTCGCATCCGAGCAGCCCGGATTTTGTCATCCAAGCCCGACGGTTGCTGGTGAGGCCTATCGATAATTTATGCAGGAACAAGAAATACCTGTCCAATAGTTTGATTTATGCTCAAGTAACATCTGACATATTCATACACACCGGGCAACTCACGCCCGAACCCGGGCACCCGGTCAGGAATGGCGCACCGGTGCGATGACAGAATTTTGTCGGTTACGGAGCATCACGGGCTGTGACGAGATAGTTTTCGATCGATCGCACTATGACACGATCGTCGTGATGGGAAAGGTAACAGAAGCTACACAAGCAGCCGCGTGTGTGTGTGTGTGTGTGTGTGTGTGTGTGTGTGTGTTTGTGTAAATTTTGATTCTCTCCACCCCAGCCAAAACCCCTGAAGCTCCATGTTTCGTTCTTTGCGATGGTTCCGATTACATTGGAAAATTTTTCCGCTTCCCAGCATCCCTTTTTTTTTGCTGTGCTGTGTCGCTTCGGCTGCTCTATCGAATCCTGCCGTTCGGTTTTGGGTTCCACCCAATCCTGCTTCTCTGCTCCCGGTGGTGGTTTCCTTTCAATTATTCAATTTCATTTATAGAAAATGAAACTGCACAAAAATTTGCATAAAAATTGCGTGCGTCCTTCGCGGAGAGCATAGGCGAAGGGGTAGAAATGTCAAAGGTATTGTAAATTGAACCGGAAGGACTAGTTGCGTGAATGTGGTGCTGTGCGCTAGTGTGCGTATCGATACCAGTGATGGCATTTGGGATGCTTTCAATCAAAGCAAACGTATGTGGTACGAAAGTGGGACAGAACTTGGTGCTACTGGGAATGAATGCTAGCTTGCTATGGATTTAAAATATATTATCAAATTTAGTTCAAAAATATAGAGAAAACTTTTCTTGAATGTTTAATTTATTTATTTATTACGACCGGTCTGATCGTACTGATTAGGTGTGAAGATAAATATTGATAACAATAATTTTTTTCTCAAATTATTATGCAAGTGTTAAAACTTTCGTCACACGTAGTGCAAATTCAAATTTTCGATCTGAAAAACATGCAAATAAAATACCGATCATTAAATTTTTATACAACGTTGAAAAAAAAATAAAAATTCTTCAAAAATTGATACCAAATAGAGTTCAGCAAAGCATTGAAAACACTGATCTACAAAATTCAAAAGAAATTTGTGACATTTTACACATGTATCTTGTTTTAATGAATTCAATATTCGTTATAAAAAAAGCATAGTGACATTATTAGACTGGTCTGATAATTTCACTATGCTTTTCTAAAAACATAAATAAAATCAAAAATAAAAAATTTAAAGTTCAAAAGTAAGTAATCTTTTAAATAACTTTTAAATAAAAAATGTTTAATATATATAAATAAATAACAGAGATGTTTAGCTTTTTTTAAAATTGATTACTGGTCAAAACGTACTTGATTTTCCTTGAAAAAGTTTGTTCAAAATTGTTTCTAAAATTTAACAAATGTGTTTGGCTAAAGAGGTGTTGGAACCCCGTGAAGATCTTGTCAAATCGAATTTGCAGCTGGTTTTTCAACTTTAGGAAAATAATAAACACACAACACAACATCGGGTCGAAAGCGAACCGAGAAGGCGCCCGATGAATGGACGACCTGTAGGCGAATAATTTATATTGATTTGAAGATTATAGTGCCAGCTCTAACATTTTTCTTCACCCCACCAAGGAGGTCTGCAGCGTTGAATCTTTGGTGCAACGACGATCGAGCGTTCGCAGGCGTTGTTTTGGAAGGAAGAGGCCGTAAGATCGTGCTCGTATTTTTTTCTGCTCTCTTTATTCATCTCCAAGCCACATACGCACCACCACCGGGACACGGGAGGGTTGAAGGAAAAGAAGAAAAAAAAACACCAAACTCACACAAACACACCCATAAAACCCATCGTCCCATCCAGGGCGACACCGGCGTGCAACCCATTGCAGTGTTCGGAATATCCTGGCGGTATCAAATAAATCTCATTTGCATATTTTCGCTATTAAATGTGAAAAATTTCGATACACATCCTTCGGCATCACCGCTCGGTTACACAGCAGCTTTTTTTGTGTCTCCCGTTCACTCTCTCTTTTTTTCTCCTCCATTCCTTCCCTGGACCGTCCTTCCGAAAGCCGTCGAAGCCGTCGATCGGTGGCTCGCGCGGCCCATCAACCAAACCTTTTCAATGTTTTGTGGCCCCGTAGGGTGACAAGGTGCCGCGTCGGTTGGTTGTCGGACGGGTTGCTGCCTGATGTATGTTGGCTGAGTTTTTTTTCACTACTCTGTTTTTTTTTTTGTGTTCCAACTCTTTCCTGCAGTACCCGGGCGTCCCGGTAAATGGGATGATGCCATTTTTTCGCCATTTCTTTCCGCGCCAGACACACATATTTCTGCATAGTTGTCTATGGCCCAATCCACAGTTTTGGCGGTAACGAAACAAAATGAAAAAAAAACAACCATCTGAACCTCTACAGACTACCGGTGGAAAATGCGGAAAAGGTCGGTGAGTAGAGGAAAAAAAAAGCAACAACCACCGAACCATGATTCGTGATTTTGCATCACGGGTAATTTGAGCGATCTGATTTATGATTCATTAAAGAACGAGCGCCAGATGCAGATAACGTGTACCGAGCGGCTTCTGGTTTTAAGTTTTGGCACATTCTTCGTCCGGTTGCATATTGGCCAGCACCGAGCGGTACCAGTTTGAGATGATATAATCTAAAGCTCGATCGATTGGGCTGTACGGAGATTTGACGAGATATTTTGCAGGAATAAACTTTGAAAACTTCAAGATAAATAGGAAGTATGTTAAGTTATGCAGACTATTTCAAGAAATTCAATAAAACAACATGGATTAAAATAACCCTGCGAGAGTTTTTATTTTTGTCTCTTTTTTATGTTGTACAATTTGTCAATTTGGCGGGTTAAAAAGAAAAAAATCATTTTAATTGCAATTCCTCTATATCTACGGAATTTGAGAATCGTAAAAACGAACTAATAATTGCTCTATATTTTAACTAGCGCGTCCAAAACACGTCCTCTAATAAGACGCAGAACACTCCGGAAATGTTAATCATGTTTCTTTTCCGCTGCATGCCTGCACTCCAACAAATAAATTTGTCTTTCAATTCCAATTTGTAAGCCATAAAAATTGCCAGGCTAAGTTTCTTGTTCCTAATTTTTGAGAGCCACGAATTTGAATATTGTTTATCCAGCAACAAATCATTTGAAGAGCGACAAAAATTGAGCGGAACACTTAACATCCTTATTTTTTGAATAATTTGTTTTGTTTTGAGTTGCTTGCGGCCTTCTCCACGGTTCGTGTTACGTCTGCACTCCTCAAGATTGGCGCGCGCGCGCGCCCGTTTCCAATGGTCGCCAGTGCCGGAAGCGTGCCACAGAAATTCCTTCGTTACCACATTCCCTCGAAGCTGCCGGTGGCAAATGAGACAAATTGCGGTAGGCAATAAAAAGTGCCGGAACGCGGGAAACACTTATCTGCAGGCGCATGGTGCATTGCTCCGCTCGGTTACAATTAAAGCATCCTGGAACGGAGCAGAATGTACAACAATTAAAAACCATTGGCCGAGCGGGCAAGAGCGCACTGGTGGCAAGTGATTTATAGACACCCCCAAGTGGCAAGTGTGTCCTGGATAGGTAGCAAAACGAAAGGATTAAAACAAAAGCCGACCATCAGTGTTTTCCCTCCGGCTATGGGTTCTCCTTTTACTTGCGTCAGGATACAACGTTGAGTCCTGGGCTCAGAAAAGTGGTGCGTTCAAAGTCAATAAAATTCGACCAAAAACTCACACACGTCGAGAGAGAAAGGCACGGCTTTACGATCGGCCCAATGGTCGATTCCAAGGATGTTGTTCGTTGCCGATCGTCACCGACCCAGCTCGTTGCCTACAGCGTCACAGGGCAACGGCTTGCGGGTGTGTTTTTGCGTCTACTTTGCATGTAAGACGAACATTACGACCCATCCAGAAACTGCTGCTCGGAGGAACAATCCGCCGGAAGCGATTGCAGCAAGCCAGGACCCCACAAAACAAAAACGAACTTGAATTCCCTTGTCTCATTGACGCTGGGCTCGGTTCAGCGTAGGCCGCGGTAGGGCCGAACTGGTCGCGTTTAATAATAAATCCATTCCCCAAACGAGCATCGGGAGCGCCAAAGTGAAAAAAAGGCAGAGAGGTCCGAAAACCTATCGCACCCGCCTCGACTCGGACTCGGCGTAATAATATCGGCAGTAATTTGCCCGTCAGAATGCAGCAAAATTTATGCGATATCACAAAACACCCAGAAGGTGAAAACAAATTAAATATTATGACTGTTTCGCGTCGCACTTGGCGCGTCCTGCTGCCGTTACGTTTTGTACTTCTTTTTACTGGCGGATTTCGCGTTCAAGCTTTCCGCTCATTCGGCCGCCGCGTCCTGCGGAGGTCGCACGCTGGCAGGGTTTGCTCGATTTGTGCGACCCACTGCGGCACTGATTTCTGACCGCTTGGTTAGGGGTTGTGGTTTGATTTTGTCGCTCTCCACTTCTCTCTTTATCGTTTCTTCTCTTTCGTTTGTTATCGAAGTTTTTCGTTCGTTTGCATACGTACTTTGATACGTTTTTTTATTTCGCATTTGATGCGTCCATTTAATCCGTTTTGCGTAAATGCTACTGACGTTGAGCGATGGCGCTTCGCGGTAAAGGGAAGAAGCGATTTATTTTCATTCATTTATCTTCTGCGATTGCTACCGTTTATCTCCACAGCTCTCTGCACTGCGCCTCGATCTAGTGATCTTGTGTTGGTGATCGCTGAGTGGTGCAATAATGCAATGCCATCGATAAGAATGAATTGAGTAAGTAGACACGTGAGACATTTCTTTGGTTAACGTCAACTGTTGTATCACACAATTATTGCTCTTTGTGGAATTTATTTTTTTACACTTGTGAAGTTCATATAACTAGTTAAGATTATAGCTAAGAGCATAATAATTTTAGTCGCAATCCCTCCATACCTGGTTCCATAGATTCCATTCGTTGCTGGTTGATAGAAAAATAAATTGCAGAACTGTTAGCAGCTCCGTTGAAATCTTATAAAAACCCATATTTTGGTTGAATACATTCAAGAGATCATCTGATAAGATTTATTTTCAAATAAAAAAGCACTAGTTTGAATGTCTTCCATGCAAAATTTTCGATCATGTGGATAAAAACGAAGGGAAAAGAAACGCCTGAACCAAAAATTCCGTCTCAATTTTCCTACGATTACTTTCCAGTGTCAGCACAGGCACAAGTTGAATGGTCACCTTTGGTACTATAAATCGCGGACCACTCACTCCACACCCCGCGTGCAAGCTATAAGTTCAGGTTCATTAACGGAAAATGTGACGTTCCATTTGCCGCGCCGCCCGATTCCACGCAAACAATTTCTTCATCAACACCCTTGTCCTGTGAAGGAAACAACGAAATTCCAATTGCGTCGGTTTTTCGCTCGGCCAGCGAAAGGATTACTACCCTCCTTTTAGCGGCGCGGAAGATAGCGCTTGAATAGGGAAGGAATGGAATGGAAAAAGAAAAAAGTTAGATCAATTTCTTTTCCGCAGCTGGATTCTGATTTTACGCCTATGCTCTACGCGCTCGCTGAGACACAACTGGAATGTGCACAATTGGAATTGCTCGAGGGATAGACGGCGGTTTTTTTTTTGCTGCGCTTACGTCTTTCTGTCAGTTTCCTTCTGCACAAAATTACCACCGAAAGGATTGCCGGGTGACAAATCCTGTTAACGGCTGATACTCTGCGTTGGCTGAAAGGGATGGAACAATATTCTGGTTGCAACACGAGCTAGCGTTAGAGAGAAATTAAAAAAATCCAATCCCCTATTTACCGCACCCATCGAGAGGGGAAGGGCTCGTACTCGTATTTTAGAATTCTAATAAGAAGGCAGCGTTGTGCGAGAAGCAGCGCAAAATCTGCGGTAATCCCATCTTCGATGGGTCATAAAACTGCGTCATATGAATTTTATTGGTATCTTAATTAAAAAATCGAGCAGGCTCGTGGAAGACGAAGCGAAGGTCATTTGCGAACATAATTGATAGGCAAAATAAGGCCTAATAGTGCCATTAAAACAACATGTCTTTGACCTCACCGTTTCGTGACTCGTCCTTGTGTGGCTTCGATATTCAAACGAAAGCATAATTAATGTTCAATACATGACGATTTGAGGTTCGTTGTTTGCTCTTTCGAATCAGAAAACGGTTCGAGATTGCTTTCGGTGTGACTCATGCGACGGTTAACAAGACTGCTTCATAGACGTCCCTTCAACGTTTCTATTCGTACACTGAACAAATGCGTATAAACGAAGGATTTGTGGTGGCGCAAATCAAATTATCCATTGTTATTTACTTTGACTACGGTGTCTCTTCTACCCCCAAAAGTCCGAAGTTCTAACACGCTGCGCAAATGTTGCAAACCACCGTTCCGTCAAAGCGGCTAATGATAATCTTACTGCCAAACACAGTAACGCAGACACCACCGGAAGGGTGGCAGATAGCAGAAATCCGTACAATCAGCGCCCTTACAGTGATTGAAAGCCCGAACGAATACACATCTACTCCGTGCCGGGTGCGGCTACTGGCCCGGGACACCGTGATAAGGGAACCGGAACGGGTAGTTTGGTTTGGTAGAAATTATATTTTTCAAAATTTGCCTTCCCACCCACAGCTGTGCGAGCAGCCGAACCCGAATCCGGATATGGTTCTACCGTAAAGCGTAAAGTACCGCACCGAGCGGGATAACTAACCAAACCTCAAACTAAATAAAATTATGTACAAAATGCAAACACAACATTTTTCCCTATCTCACACACACACGTCGTGCACCGGATGCAAGGATTTTTCTCCCTTTAAAAAGGCAACCGGGGCAACTAGAAGCAACCACGGAAGTAGATACACCGGTTGGAAAAAAGTGTCCTAGCTGATGTGATGTCCTCTGTCTAGTTAAACGTTATTAGGTTGAAAGCAAACATCTTTCCCCTTCCACTCCTGTGCGTCGCGTCATCCAATTTGAACAACCATAACGGATGCTATTTCTTGCTAACCTTCCACGAACACCCTTGTTATACTTTTTTATCTCATAAAATGGACATCTGGTAGGAGAGACAAAAACATCAGTGCTACAAACTACCCAAAAAATGATCGCTAATCCTTTAAAACAGATTAAGAGCTTCCTTTCTGAGCGACCGATAATGGAGTTTTCCATCGAAATCAAACAAACCTCTATTTGAGGTTAATTTGGCGACTTGTTTTTTGTTTTCTAATTGCAAAAGTGAACATTCCATTGTGTAGGGTTTCCAGTCAAGAACACATTTTTTTAATTGGGCGCTGTTGTTGCACTGATTTATTGTCACAATACGAATAAAATAATGTATAAAATACTTGTTTACGTGAACATCTGAAGAAAAATTTTTATTCCTGCTAAATTTTCTATCATTCTTACCTTGTATCATATATGGATAGAAGTGAAAATTTAAATTTTATTGCCAATCAAACAAAAAAACTGGTTATAAACATCGAAAAATAAATCTATAAAAACAACAAAAATACTTCATGGATGCAACTTTTGCATTTCAGATTTGTATGTTTTATATTAAAATTTAAAAAAAAAAACACAATTTTAAATACAACTGATGACGGGCGGCTAAACAGGCAACTTACAAACAAATTGTTTGAAATATATAAAAATATTTTTTTTGATAATTAACAAACAAAAAAACATCGATCAAAGTGTAAATAGCATACAGAAACCCTGTAAGGGCATGTACAATAAAATGGAACGGAGAAAAATAAATTAAAAAGTAAAATAAAATGTACTGTAACCGCCCATCTTCGGCTCCGTTCAGAGCGCCGTGGTCATGGCAATTGGTTATTCCATAGCCGTAAGGGTGTAAAGAAAGTATCCACGGGTTTTTGTTTGGTTATACTCGTCCACTCGAAGCGTACGCAAATAATAACCTCCACTTGCGGTGGAAGAAAATCGCGTGGTAAACCCATTTCGGAATGGAGACGCCCATCATCATCAGCGTCATCAAAATCTCTGGGACGACCAGACCGTTGGACGCCACAGACATTCCATGTTTGACTTCCAATCTGACCGCAAATCAAGAGAGAATGGGGGACTGATTTTCGCTAATTAAGGGCTTGATTAATATTTTAACTTATTGGTTCTTATTTTACCGGCAATGGGGATGGACTTTGTATTTCTTATTACATCTACATCTTTTTTCTCTGTGTTGAGAGATTGATTGTGATGGTTGTATTCGAAGAGATGCGAAACAGTAAACCTTGTTCCGGTTCACACCAGCCAATGGAGAAAAATGTCCTCACGAGCTGCAGTAAAACCGATAAAGCTGAAACAATTACCATAATACCGCTCTTATCACATGGCGTCTTAAACGGTTCGAACGACTTCAATTGGCTCTTCAGACCGCCGGAAGAAACCAACCGACAGATGGTACCGATAAATGTCGTCCAGTTTTAGTGCACTTCCGCCACCTCCAACCATCATAAATACCCGTCCCTAGCAACCCGTACGCAACAATCAAATTCCAATCTTTACTGTACTGTTCCCCCGGCCGGCCTCCACCCGATGCATGCCTAAAATGGGACTAATTAAAAGCGCACCCTCCCCCCCCGCAGGAAAGGTCTATTTGGCCCATGCCCTGTGCGGGAGACTTGCACCATCTGGTAGGAATGTGTATTGCTGCCCTTCATCACAACGGTGAGAAAGCCAGCTCCCGGTATCGCTTTTATTGCCGGGCGGGACATTTTTCACCAGCACCACCTCCATGTTCCACCCACCGGAGCGTCTTGAGGCTAATCTTGAGGCCACATCCAAAGCCATGCAGCACGGGAGTTAAGACATCCCACAGAGTTTGATGCGGGGCGAGGGCAGCGTTTAAAATATGTTGTCCGGATGTGTGTATGTGTGGTTGTGTGTTTCTTGTGTCCTGCCTACGACGGGGACCGTTGTTCTCCGAACTCGGAAGTCAATTTTCAAGACGTCCTATTCCCCAGCGAGCGTTGCGGCGGAAGGAATCGTGTCGCGCCAGGGTTCGGAATCAGATGAATGTAATCAAAACACATTCGCAATTATTTTGTTTGAATATGTATAATGCGTGGCGGACAGCGGTACTCCCTCCAGCGAGGGAGCGGATAGGTCCCGACCCTTGTTCCGAGTGGGGCAGTCGAGCAGTCTTGAGGAGCTGAGTTTGCCTGGGACAGTATGCGGCAAAGGAGCAATAAACCCGGGCCGTGTGACGTGTGCATTACGTGGCGACTATTGAGCGATACACATGTTTTGATCTATTCACCGGAGAGTCCTGCCGGGGCTGCCAGGGATCGGTAGTGAAGCAGCGCACGACACGATAATAAACATTATATAAAGGACAATCGTCATCCTTAATATGCGATATGATGATGTTGGATTTAAATTGTAATATGTTGCATGATTAATTTAATTTCATTTTCCATTTACATACCCGATGAGGGTACTGCCGGCGCGCTCGACGCTGGGCATAACCATAATGGACACAGCCGGCCAGTATGTTGATTGTAGATCATTGCATTTGCTGCGCTCAGCGGAGCTCCCGGGAGGAAACAAACACATTGCACGCAGTCATACGCACCCAGGATGTCAAAACGTTGGGCCAGCGGAAATTAGAAGTCTGCTAATGCAATAACATCCCTGAGCACGGTTGTCGTGCGGTGGCCGGAGTCACAGACTCGAGCACCGAACAGCAATTTCCATTCAATCAAAGTTGTTCCAATTCGATAAGCAAGATGGCAGCAGATCGCACGCCAGCCAGTGTGGAAAAATGTGTCATGGTGAAGGGTGGGAGCGGACCATCGACACGCATACCTTCTTGTGGGGAATGCTGTTCGGGTTTCCCAAAGCGAAAACAACATCGGCAAAGCCCCGAACATACACACAGACATACTCACTGCAGGACACTGACGAACTTGTTCATTTTTCTTCACACGTCAGCGCGTCTTAAGCTGGCCGTTGTCTTGAGGAGAAGGCGATGCGAAGAATTTGCTGGCAGCAAATACAAAATAAAAAAAATAACACCAACCCTTTCCGCTGCGACCAGGAATTGACTGCTTTGACGGGCACGGCAAAAATTTCCATAATATGTCCCTTTTGTCCTGCCATGCGTGTGAGGTGGAAGTGAATTTGTCCGATCGCACCACCACCCTCGGCGTAGCGTGATGGCGAGCGTTCCGGACGGTTAAGGTTAAGAATGTGAAAATCTATTTCAAAACACTTGCTAAAAGCCTTCGTTTTGGGAGACTTTTTGGGAGGCTTTTTGCCGTGTGTGTGTGTGTGTGTGTGCATAGCACATCGATCGGCACTGTTATTCGCTTGTCACTCATTCCGGCGGAGGTGGGCGGGATAAAAATGTTGTAAATTAAATTCCGACCGAAGTCCCGTGAGTTGGCATATGGGTACAAAAAGGGTTTGTTTTTATTTTGTGTCTTAAGGGAAACGGATAGTGGACTGTCCTGTTGGGTTTCATCGATATGTATTGATAGTTTTTATGTGGAGAGACTTTACAGTGAAATACATTATCTTTCACAAAACAGGAAAAGCAGCTTGAAACGATTAGTTACGAACGACTAGTAACCATGTCTCGTTTTTTATTTGTAAATAATAACAAATGATAATGAGGTAAAAACAACGAACAATAAATGTTATTTCTGTGCAATTGCTTTCCGGAAACAATAATAACTGAGATTTTATAAAGCGAAAATTCACATACAATTGACAGTTAAGTTGATAAAATTTGAAATAAACTTTCGTGTACCTCAGAGCAATATTTTATTTCGCATTATTTAGCAACATTCCTGAACGACATTTCAACCACTTTAACAAATTCATCAGTCAAAGACCAATTATTTCGAGGCAATACAATGTAGTCTATCTAAAATTGGGTTTTTCTTAGGCTAACAGTGTCGAAGATCCGACTTGTAGTCCTTAATATCTTTGGACTTGAATCGTCTAGCAACACCCACAAAAACGTATAAAATGATTATTTATTCTCTGCTTTTTCTATTTTCGTCATAAACGCCTTCATCATATCACGATCTAACCATAGTTCAAATGATTGATATTGCATAAGAAATATTTTCACTCCATTTACAATAATTGCCGAACCACTTTTTAAACAATGTATGCACTTTAAGCCAACTGACATGAAACCTGCAATTCCACCGGAAGATTGATTACCTCACGAACTAACTATATTTAATTGGTAATTATTCAACCATCAAAATTCCAACGCCTCCTGTAAGCTTTAAGACCCACTTCCGTATTCTTACCTTCAATTTCAAAAGGAAAAAAGTCCGTTTTCGTGAAACAAAAAAAAAACATTGCATGCGCGGACATTTGGCAAAAATTTATTGCCCTCTCGAACGTTGGATATCTCGACAACCCTGGTTGCTACCGGGCACTCGAGCACTGCAGACCGACTCCGTCGATGCATCGAACGTGCAATTCTTGAGGTTACCCCGAGGGCGATTGCATCGATTTCGGGTTCCCGGGCCCCAGTACTTTTTCTCCACGCTTCCGCCACGTTTTCTCCTTCTTTGGTAACACTGCCATCATTCGACTACGTGCCGCAGGTAGCAGAGCATATCTTTGCCTAATAAAACTTCCAGCCATCTGGAGCTGCACGAAGGGTGGTGAAGTAACGAAGGATCGTACGAGGTGACTGTGCGGTACACTTGCGGTTAAAATTCATTTACTGTGATTTTAGAGTTTTATCTTCTCGACTCCGCGGTATGCGCCCGTTATCAGATACTCCATTTTCAGGCGTACGTTCATAAATCACCTGGGTGAGGGTGAATGTTTCGCAATCGCAAACCGATAAATCAATCGATTGCCAATGAAGGTAGGAATAGTTTGTTGAACGTGCTATTTTGGAGGTCAATTAAAGTGGCTGTTCAAGGTGTTTGAGGTAACGATTTGAAAGACATTTTTCTTTCAAATTTCGATTTTTGCTTACTACGAGCGGATTTCTGTTGCAGGAACGTTAAAGTTGATTTATCATACTTTTCTTTGCGGGTTTGTCGATGTCGAAGAGCCTACTTGTGATCGCCCACTTTAGCAGTCTTTCTTCTGCTACTCATCGACAGATTGATTCACAAATGATTCTGCGAAAACCGAAAACAAGAAAACATTCGCACACACCTTTGGTTGAAGCAACCCGCTTGTCATGTTCGAGGATCGCGCCCGCACAGTGAGAGGTGGTAATCGAAATTCTCATGAACCGGCTACTGTTTTGTGAGCTCTGTTGTGGGTACGAATGGCCCTTGAATATGCCGTGAGCCTCGATGCTTATAGGGTGTTGTGATGAGAAAGCAGATTAACAAGAACAATAGTAATGGCAAACGAAATCATGCAGTTGATCGTGTTATCTCGAGTAAAACATTTTTTTAAATCAAAATATCACAAGAATCATTATTTGAATAATACTGCTATTTTGAAGATTTTACTTATTTTCTAAAACAACAACATGATCATTTTCAATTCATACAACACTTCTAAAAAGTGTATCGAGAAAATAAAATACGTAAAATATGTATCCTCATTAAAAAATCAACTAAGTTGAAATAAATGTTCTTTCACAGTGATTTTCATTCAAAGGTAATTGTTAAAACCTTGTGATCAAAATAGTTGAAAGGTGCTTAAACGTAAGCGACTTTGAATGATTAAATCTTGTGGCTGGAGTAGCTGAAAATTGCTGCTTTTAGCAATGAATACTTTACTTTATTGTTATCTGGACAGTTTGGCGAAGCGTTATTCATTTGATTTTTACCTTGAAGCTCCCCAAACCAATCCCGCCGTGCAGCATGGAGCCAATCATACGCCGTGCGTCTTCGCAATTGACCACATGTTTTTTTTTATTGATGCCGGTCTTTCCTTAGGCCTTCTCACTACTCACGGCACAGCGTGGCACATACCCTGCAAAACGACCCAGAAACCCATCTCTTGCCAAAGTTGATCGATACAAATATGCTTCGTCCGCAGCATTTTTTTTCTTTTCCTTCTCTCTCTCTCTCTCGCTCTCTCCCTCCCATTCGTGGCTATATGTTTTGTTTTACTTTGTCCCGGCGCGTCTCGTTCTTCATTTTTCTATCATGATCTTATACCAGCGCGCGCGCATGGGGATTTAATGTATGCAATGTGAAGTAAACATGAATAAAAACGTTATCGTGAAACAGCTTCTGGTTTCGCCGGCCGGTCGTGGATCGCGCACTGGGGATGGATCGTGCTGGCGTTCTTCGATCACCTTCTTTCAGGTCCCTATTCTCCTTGTCTCCTTGGAGATGCTCTTCGTACGGGAGTCCAACTCCATTCAGCTTTTATAAATGAAACGATCGCAGCAGCGCCCGGCAAAAGGACACTCGAGTGCAGAGCCGTTTCTTTGCGCATTCGTGGGATTCGCTTTCCCTTTTGTGCGTCTCATGCGCTGTTGGTGTTATTTTAAATTAAACAACTTACATTCGCGATACCGGCTTCCGTATTTGAGATGTGTTTCCTTACTGAATGGGCGAGCGTTTCGATTAGTGCGTGCAGCCCACGTCATGTCGGTTGGAGGCGCTGACAGGACGACAAATTCGCCGGTTTTGGAAGCTGTGCTTACTACGCCACCATCGAGCCCGCTAACCTATTTAGCGATGACTTACGGTGCGTTCGTTATTCAAATTAAAGCACCGGATGGGAAATGGCTGCAAATAGAATCTTTCACTACTGCTGCAAAGTTCGTCCGTCGCGGGAGCAACTTTATAAGAAAAATATTTCTTGCTCTGGCTCATTGATCAATTTGAACAAAGCACACAAAAAGCACCATTTCCAGTGTCTTGCTCACATTCTCGTCCCTCGGAATGGTCCACTGGAGAAAATCAACTCCCTTTCTTCGCTTTGTGCAACTTATTTTTCGCTGCACTGTTTTATCCAAACCCCCCTCGAGCCAACAACTACTGTTTTCATTGCATCGTTTCTTTCGACCGGTTGTCCATTTCTCGAGCACAAGCTCTCCTTCTCTTCATCCGTTCTGTCCGTCCTTTACCCCTGCAGCCTCTTAGATTGAAGATGCTTCAGTGGAGCACGGAGCTGTGAGTGTGGCTGCAGGAGTCGTTGTCCAATTTCTTTGCTGCCGTTTGCCACCGTAAATCTTTCTGCGAGACGGGAGCGCAACGGCACCGTCTTGCGACACGAACAGATGCAGCAATAATTCATAAAAGTTGGAACATGAAAATTGTTTTTAATTTTACGATTATTGCCTGGATAAACGCTGCGGGAGTTGGGTAACTGGCGCTACTGGCTCGGTGCGGCTCACCATTTGCGAGATTTGTTGCAAATCACCAATTGGTGATTTGGTGCTGAAGTGACACTGAGAAGAACGCAATCGGTGTAGGTATTCGAATGCGGGGTTTTTTTCTCGCTTTATTCAAGAAGAAAAAATGTACCACGGAGCACACGCACAAGTGTAGAAGCCCGCAACAAACGCACGCTTCACGCACCGATGAAGCAGCCGATTGGTTAATGCCGAACCTAACGCACCTGCGTCTGTCACATTCCATTAGCACGTCATCGAACACGACATTCAAAGGCCAATCCCCGTGACCCGTGGGCCCAAAGCCACTCGAACCCGAATGCCGATGAGAACCGGAGATAGAGTGCGAAACACAGTTTTGCATGGGAAACCAAGCGTTTACTTTGAATAGAGTCGCAAAAGGGGTTTTCCCTATCCGGCGCCGGGTGAACGAATATTCACCCTACATTCGTGTGGCCATTCGTTATCGGGACATCCACACACACATATACGCATACATACACGAAAGTCACTCTTTCGGGGGGAACTTTTCCGAAATTTTCACTAAACAACCCGCCGATCGCCTCGGGTGGATAGAATTCATATGGAAATTTTTCCGGCCGCCTCTTATCTCGGTCGCTCTCTGGCTCGGTTGCCCGGATCGCCCTCTTGTGGCCGGAGCGCCAGTTGAATAGGATTCAATTTAAATTTGCCGCTTTTTTACAGGTGAATAATACGCCATTGGCGGAGCAGGGTGCGTGATGTGCGGGGTGGGAGGGATTGAAAGTTCTGGGACCGATCCTCGGTTCAATGGGAAATAATTGTTGAAAAATTGAATTTCCCTACCACCCCACACCGCACCGCCGTCCATGTTCGTGTAAGTTGATCGTGTAAAGGGCGGTGTGAAGTTCGGGCTCGTGAAACAGCTCGTGCCGGAGAGCAAATGTGAAGATTCAATTAAAACTTTGACATGATGATGAGATTTCGATGATGGGGCAGCAACGCACTCGACTGTATTGAGCGGTCGGTTGGAAGGATATAGGTTTTTAGCGTTTTTTGAGTAAACCCGACCAGGTATTTGCACAGATTAGTGTGGTCGAAAGTGTGCGGAAAGTAGCGTGTGGAAAGCGATCGGGTTTTTATTTTAACGATGAGCAACTTTATGCTTCAAGTACAACCGACTAGTTGCTGG
>JXXA01009571.1:0-14390 GCA_000956255.1 Anopheles punctulatus | reverse complement strand
ATGAACCGCGTCCCGTCATTGTCATGTACGTTTTGTCCCGCAAGTGACACCCTGGAACACAAGTTCGCCTGCTGCAGAAGAGTTGCTGATGCTTGGCAGCTGCTGCAGCAGCACATAAGCTTCGTGCTTTCAGGGTGTCCCACATCGTTGTCTTTGTCGTTCGATTTGCTGCGTTTGCCTGTACTACGTGGCATAAGTGCAGACAAACGCAGAACAATGTCCTGTTCATGTTTGCAAACTACGTCATCCACATCATTGGCAACAATCGTGCTGCGATTGACTTAAACGCCATGCGTGTTTGTCTTTGTCAATCCTAATTATTTAAGTCTTGTTAAGTGTTGTCCCTTTTTATTTTAATTTCCAACATGTCAATAAATGTTATTTTATTAAAAAAAAATTAAAGCAACTATTTAATTCATCCTGGTTGAAATTGTTTCCCGTTACACAAAATTACACGAAAAAATAGCATGCTTTTATTTTCTTCGAGACACGTTTTAAAACCAAAACTCGTTGTAATTTATTCCGAAGCAAATATTATTTACAAATTATTCAGCTGATTTTAAAAAACCATTGCTTTTAAATATCACCCAAACCCTTAAAACAATAATTCATGTATTTTTAATATTGTTTTTAGATTTGTATGTTGTAGCATGGACTTACCTGTGTAGTAGTTATAATTTAATTGTAACAATCTAACAAATAAGTATAAAGTACACTGTTTAAATAACTTAAAGATGTTCAAGAAAACGATGGTAGAAAAATTGGTTAAAAAATTGTCAAATGATAATTTGAATAATCACAGATTATTTTCACGAAATGTTCTCTGAAGAAAGTTGAACTTTTGGTGTGGAATGTTCTAACTAGCATAAACTATATTTAATGATACACTTTCTTCTACTTACCTCACCAATCTGCGCAGCAGCTTCTCAGCAAAGTACATCAACTTGAACGTAGGAGAACGCTCGAAGTGCGCAAGACAGCTGAGGGCAAAAACAATTCCACCCAGTGTGAAGAAGAACTGTATCATGTGCGTATTACCGGAGTTGATGAGTGGGAAGAGAGCGTGGTTTGCTTGCTAGAAAAACACGAGTCAATCAAATCGGGTGTGGTGTCTTGCGATCGCATAGCGTTAGTTACCGCTTCGAGGTGTTCTGTGTTTCGCACCGGCATCCGAATCATGGGCAGTTGCGAATGCACGATCAGTATGGTCAGCGTGCCCAGCGCCCTCAGTCCTTCGAGGAATGGTAGTGCGTTGGGACGCGGTGCTTCCCACAGACGGCGCAGGTTTTGTCGCACCGAAAATGCTTTCACAAACGCGCCCGTTGAACCAACATTGAGATCGAGCCGTGTGGCGATCATAGTGCAGGCAAATAGTGCCACTGCGATGCAAGCGAACAGTACCTCGCCGGGCGCTGGGGGGGGGGGGAAACGGGGGGGGAAAACCCAAACAAAATGGTGAGTGAAACGTGGAGATTAGGTAAATTGAAACTTACTTCTTGACCGTGCAAAGTTTTCCCTTGTCCAACAGGCTTCCAGTGTCGTGCGGCTCTCAAGACCGTACTGATGGTAGATTTTGTGGGTGAGAAATGTGTCGAGGAAGACGGACACTTGGCGGTTGTACTTGACAGCATCGCGATAGTCGTTTAAACAGAGGCCACGCTCGAGACGGTCGTGGGGAAAGTTTCGTCGATTGGAGCGCAAATGCTGAAAAAAAGCAAACAAAAAGGAATCAAATAGTAAAGCAATAGTCGAAACATGTAAACATTTTAGACACATGATTGGTGATTAAAAACGAAAAATATCACCACCGATAATTTACATATTATATTATGTAAATACGTGCGTTGGTTGTACACGGTTTGTCTCGTTTAGTTGATCATTAATCACAGAACGTATATAACATCCCGGTTGTTGGGTGCTATGCGTAGCCCAATCCGTTTGGCATATCATTATAGTGTCACATTGTCCAAGGTCTCCACCTGTTCGGGCATCAACCAGAGCTCATGATCCATCATCCATCATGTTCATCGCAGTAACAATCGGCAACATTCGGTGACTGATAAATATCCCTAAGGTGAAAATGAATAGACCACCTTTCGGGCTTTCTAACGCAGCCACCACGCGGCTTAAAGAGGGATACGGTGTTTGTGTGTTATGTGCGTTACTCGGCTGTATTCATGGCGCTTTTTGAGTGCTCTCCAAACACTTGGCCCAACAGACCAACATTTGATCTTTCGTCACGAAATCTACTTGCGGTCTTGCTGTGGTTCAAACAGTGCCCATCTCGAACCGCCAAATTTGGAATCGAGAGATACCTTGAAGGTTTTTTTTTTATTTTCTCAGTCGTGTAATGGATGCGTTTCGGTTTGTAGTGGATCATTTGGATGTTATGCAATGGCATATTTTACAAATAAACTTTTTTTTTCTCACTCCATTCGTTTAGGGTCGTCTTCACGGTAGAATCGAGTATGGGAAACGCAAAATTTCAAAGCGCTTCACTGTTGATTTGCTACACATGCTGACTAATCCACTAACTATTTGATTACGAAAACGATTGAGTAATGGTTGTTGTTCTGTGCACTTAATCATAGATAAAATCATACTTATTTAATTGATTCATTTTGATCACTTTTCGTTGCCATCAAGTAAAATTCGTAACTTTTTTTTTAAAGCGAATAAACGATATAAACGTGATGAAAATGTAAACAAGGAATATAACTCAAATACAAATTTAGAGACTGTAAAATCATATGAAACATCATACACGTGAAATAAAAACTAATAAAACTGCCTTTAAAATTTTCGAACATCGTAAAACTTTTTCTATATTCGTCTGAGGCATTATGTAAAGGTTTAAACGACCGAGTCTTCCGTTTTAACCGGTTCACTAGACTGATTTTAGTTGGTTGGTCACTCCTTACTAACGGGACACGGTCCGAATAAGACGATGGCCGCTACCGCTATATGATTCTGTACGATTGTATCTAGTGCATGAATTCGGTATTCTAATATAATACATAAAAAAGAATAAGATGACGGTCTGAAATTATGTAACACTCACAGCAAGACAAGGGGATACAAGAGTGATGAATCCGAGGAAGCTCAGCGTTGTGTTGGAATTTTCATGATACTCTTTCTCTCTCCGTAGGATTCTTTCAAAGCTTGTTTGAGTAATGTTTCGGAAGCCAGCCAGGCAGGTTCCGTGCACCTATGATGCAAAAATGTTTCAAGTGACAGGCCCGGTACCATAAACCCATCTGGACTGTCTTCTCGCTGCGAGGAGTGACTAACCAAATACGATTGTACAAAATTGTCTGACAAACCGATAAAATAGCTGCAGTCCTGATCGCTTAGACCATTACGTAAAAAAAAGAAGGAGAAAAAGTCGAGCAACATTGCTCCATGACGCAAGCAATCATTCTTTAAGAAGGCTTAATTTTTGCAGTAGGAATGACTCCAGCCGTATGTATTTTATAAAGCTCACACTAAAGAGGAGTTAACGATGTCTAAATATAACCGTAGCGTCACGTATACTGATCCTCTGAACAGTGTAATGTGATCATACAAGGGTGTAGATCCAAAGTCTGCCGACTATGTTCTATTTTATTCTATTCCACATTTATTCTTTTTTTGCCGTCAACTTCGATAAATTTTGAATGCTATAAACGATGTAAATGAAGAGCAAAGCCATTCATGAGGTATTTCTACTACTTTTCAAGTGGATTGTGCTAAGTATGTTGCAATAAACACACTTATGCAATATAGGCTTCGGTTTCATTATGTATCCCTACTCACGCTTTTGCCTCATTCACACTCATTCACATCAAACACACTGGCTATTTCAAGAGTTTACATTTCAGCACTTCACATCGCAGCACATCGTAATAACAGTCCAGAGGCTTAGAATACAACATGGGAGAATGGTTTTAAAAAAATGTATAGCGAAGTAAAGGACTTAAGTAATGATATTTACAGAAATATTCTTCCACAGCTCGTTGCCTCCATCCCCGTGCAGCTTAACGACGCTGACACAATACACAAAATCGGCGTATCGCGCACGGCAGGCGCGGAAATCGTCATACTCGTATATTCGTGGCAATCGTAGGCTTTCCTCCGCTGCACGAGAAGAAAGAATGAGTGAAATTAAGCATCATTGCTGGATGCTGCACTCGCGCCAAACCACAAAACACACGCACAGCAGTACTGCTGGTCACACAATGCACCACCACCACACAAGGCCACAGAAAGCACTACTAGCCCAACTCGCAACCGCAGCAGATCCATCCTCTCAGCGCACGATCACTGCTAGCATCACACCCTTCGACTGCGGGAGATATCGGTTTCGAATGACGGTGTGGTACTGGCTGTGGATTGCCTCACACCCAGCACGTCACGCATATGCGAAATTCAGTGCCGGAACCCATCCACAACAAGAGCGCACGCTCTCTCCCCACCACACACCACCCATTCCTTCGAAGCTTTGCATTGGCCGGACATGCAATGGCGGCTAGCCAATAAATTGTAGCCAAAACGTCTCAGGGAATGAATCGTGCGCCAAACGCGAGGGCTTACAGCAATATGCTGAAGGTAAATTGCGTCTTTCTCCCCTGGCCACCCTATATTTCGAACACGCGTGGACTTATCGTGCTTCTCATTATCAATTGACAGTGCGGTAGCAGCGGCAAGGTTCGTTATGCACTGAAGCTTGCGATGCGATTAATTCACAGATGCACATGGCGTTACAAATGATATTTTTGATGTTGCCTATTTGCTATCGCAATGTTTAACACGTGTCCTCTGGCAGTGGTCTTACATTGTGCGCCGACTTTCGGTGTAGTGCCCGTTTCAAGATCACGCACGTGCCTGCAACCGCTTGCGTTAGATCATATTTACAAATGAACCCTCGGTAGATCAAAAATTGAGGCCAAAAAATCGTACACCGTGAGATGCAACGATCGACCCAGCGTCTTTATTTGGCGATGAATTTTCGATGTAACTTTACGAAACCACGAAACCGCTATCGAGCCACAGCAACTTCTGTTCTGTGTCCTTACCACCCTTGCAGCCGTGTACATGTTTAACGACATCTTGTTACTAATCAGTTTCGCATCGGTGTGAAAATTCACACTGCCTCGTTTATGGACTCCGCAAGCTGATCGGTCCTGGCTGGACGGTGGATAATCATTCATTACTGCACTGCACCACTGTCCCATGGAAAACTGGTAATAGTTAACCAACGAAACACACCGACGCTCGTGGGTGGGACTTTACGGTACACTTCCATATACGCCGTTGTGCCGTGGAAGCACGTGGAGGATGAAATATGTATGAATTTATGGCACGACTCAGATAAAGAAACTATTTTGGAATCATTTTGGAAACGTTATACAGTTTCCATCGGCCATACGATGCGAGGCACGTGTTGACGCGAAAAAAGGAGCCGTCCTCGAACTTGTCAAGTTTGTTGGGGTACGCTTTGTTGGCACGTTAAACGATTGTTCGATATTCAATAAATTCAATTACCTTTAGGGATCTTCCATCGGCAGTAGTGGTGCAACTCTGTAAAAGTGTAAATCCGTCCCATAAATTTGGTCATTGTCAGTTCGATTATATGAATGAATGAATAATAATGAATAACAATGAATAAATAAAGCGTATACAATTTTTTTTAGCGATGTGGATCATATTTACGATATAGCTATAAAAAATAGTACTTTTTACTAGGCACGTCCATAAAAACAGTCCCAAAGTTTATTGAACTGTTCGACAAGCACTCGTCTTCATGCTTGTATTACACGCGTTCATGAGTGTTGTTTTAGTATACAATTTCGAATGCCACGGATCAGTGGTGTAAAAATTAGTTTGTTGTTTCTATTTTCAAAAAGATTCCGATGGTAAATATCCGCTAAAGACAGTATTATCGAATTTTTTTGCATCATATTCGTACATCTAAAAGCACATGCTTTGCCAGATGCTTTGGATTCAATGCTTTTGTTGGCTTTTCGCCAACAAAACATTTAGATGCACATTCGTTAAAAGCAAACAAAAAATACGGAAGAGGAAGGTGAGATTTAGGGGAACCATAATCAGGTACTTTGACATATGTGTGCTTAAGATTCAGTGCGTCTGAAACCTGGAAAATTATTTAATCAAATGTCCTGTCTTGTCGTTCCTTTTAAATTTGTGCTTTGTAATCACTGCTCCCAGTAATTTATATAATAATGTGGCGAGAAAAAAAGTGTAAAAGTTCATTCATTTTATATTTTATCTAACTTCTTGAAATAAATTTAATTGTAATTTCAAAAAAAGGGTAAGGGAGTTTTCAAAGGGTAAATTTAGAGTAGAACACCTCGTGATATCTAAAAACCCATTCACTGCATCACTGGACACCATTACATTATCGCTTATACATTATAAATTATGCTTAACTGGTACATCAGGTTCGCTGTTTCAGGTTTGTTTATATTACATTATAATTGTATGTTACATTACCAAAACCGTGTGCAATTCTCTTTCCAACCGTTTTACTTTTTTACGTATGCTTTTATTCATTCAAACTCCAGTAAGTCTCTCATAATACGTGTGAAAAGGTGTGATTTAATAAAGTTCGTTCAAGTCAGATGGTTTTGAGTTTCCCTACGCGCTCCTCTAGATAAACATCTCCACACACGGTGGTCGGCAAAACGATCAAAAAAAGGCTTTTAAATGTGGCGCGATGTAAAAGAAAAGGCCCGTAGCACGTGCCCATAACAAAGTAGCGCAAAAGCGGCGACAAATATCGCATCAATTCAAAATTAGCAGCAGTTATGCGGCAATCCAATGTTCATATTGGTCGAACCTTTTTTATTTGTAAGTTATGGCATGCTTAAAAATCATTATTGCCAGAGTTCCCCACCATCACGGCACCAACAAAGCATCCGCCCCCAGCTTCGGTCCACTGGTGCACCGATGGCGGTACGAAAAATCGGCTCAGCCACGCGCACACTGCTACCCTTGACACGTGCACGTGTGCACTTAATAACCTTATACGCTCTGGCGCTTACTCTTCGCACGCTCGGGCGCTTTCTCTCGATCGCAACTCCGCAAGCGAAGGAGCTCCTTGCGAGATGAGCGGTTGACTGAGCGGTCTGCTTTGCGTCAGTATATTCGCGCCAAGGGAAGCAGCCACACGCGCGTGAGATGCTGCTTGATGGTTTGCAACTCTGGTGATGGTGCTGCTTGCGTTCCGTGGTGCTATCTACCTTCGCCTTAGCATGGCGATGTGGCTGATGGTGGTGACCGGCATCATAGCATGCTGTGCGGTATCCTGTGAGTGTTTATCGTGATAGTTTCATGTTCTGGTTCGTGCAATGAAAGTGTTCTAAATACTTCTCGCTATCTTTCTATCCTTGAATGGGCAACAGTCGCGGATCAGGCGAAATCGATGAACATCTATCAGTACGACGATTACGAGGAGTGTCAACGAGTACACCGCGAGTTTGTGTTCTGTACAGCGAAAGCGCATCTGCAGCCTGACAACAGTTCAGTGATTTGGCGTGATATAGAGGTAAATCGGTGTTATTTTGCTATTTACTAGATATGTTAACGTTTGAAAATATGTGCAAATGTGTGTATAGTGTAAAATGTGCATTATTGGTTAACACTTGGATTTTATAGATTTAAAAAATCTGCCCCACACGTAACACCTTCATAGCCAACTACGGTCAAAAGCAGGTCTCTTCTTAACTAGAAAACGGTGACTCATTACCAACGATTAGCTCTAAAGTGAGCATAAATGCTAAGTGTTTTGAATTAACGATACCAAGAGGCCAAACAAGTAGAAAAAAAAGTGTGCAACATTGACAGACTAGTGCCATGGTATGCATTCCATTTCATCTCGTTTGAAGGCCTCAGTTTTTATGATTCTCAACAAGGTCAGGAGATTAAGGAGATTTAATCCGGTAGAATAAAGGGATGATTTTTGTGGAAAATAAAACGCACAACTGCTTAGAAACCTTTTTGATACTGAGCCTGAACAGGTTATATTTGAAAGGATTTTCATACCACGAGCATGAAGATGAGAAAGAATTGCTACGAGCAAGAAGATGAAGATTCGTCATCGGAAACAATCCAAATGATTTTTGTTTACTAAAATTTGTATCTTAAGCTATTTTTCTTTAAAGTAAATCCATGGTTCATGAAATGTATCTTAAGTTTGACTGACTTTAAAACTCAATTTGACACTGAATTGTGTAATCAATGGTGTAATCCTGTAATGATGAATCAAATTGAGACGCTTAAGACACATAAACTGTAGTGGGGTTTTAATGTTTGTAGCTCATGAGAAATGGATATTTTTTCGGTATTATAGTTATAGTTACAGTACAGTTATAGTTTACAGTATCTCAGTTACATGATGAAGTTACTGAATTTGAATGATGTAAATAAATACTGTTCATTGTTCTCGAAACTCCGAATCGAAACGGAACGGAGATGAACCGGAGATGAACGCCCAATCATAGTGATCTGAACATACAATGATCTAGGTAATATCCCGAAACGATCTTGTTCTTGAATCTCCAATAATGTTAAACACCACAGGTCGTAGACTGACGTAAACGCAGTCACAGGCTTTACTAACAAAGTTTTGATAAAAGTAAAAAAATATATATACAGGCTTTTACATACAAAAAGACAAAAGCCTGAGCTAAAAGTTAATCCAATAATTTAATTCTAATTTCTAATTTTCTTATTTTCCTCTTCGAAAACACATACTGAATGATCGATCGAAAAGAATTATTCTAATCACCCACGTCATTTCGATCGACGAACGGTCGAAGTTGGAGTATGCCTACCAACCTGTCGGACTGGCTTCGGGGGTATCGGACAAAACGTATCAGCCGAGCTCGAACACTGCATAGAGGACCGAATATGGCCGCAATATCAGTTGAATTCAACCGTCGAGCTTATGCGCTGTATCTCTGCCGAGGATTCCACCAGCGCTTTTAGCGTTGGATTAAGTGCGTAATCATAGTGAGCTATGGTTCATTCTTTCCGTACGATTCATTCAAACCTCACTTACTTCCTCACCAGACGCGGCACAGATCGGATTTCTATGCTTTGCTTTGGGAGCATTGCTGCTGGTGGTCTTTGCTACGGTTTTGGATGATCCACATGACACGAGCAAAGGCAAATCGTAAGTGCATTTATTTTCGTTTCAGCAAGCATTCTTTAAACGCTTTTTGACTTAAACCTTTCCTCTCCCAAATAGACGCTCGTCCCTTTACAGCAACGTTGTACAATCTTTTTCGCTTTCGCGTAACCTGTCAAAGCTGGTCGACAGAGACACCAAACCCGGGCTCAACCTTCGCCATCTCGATGGAATCCGTGCGCTAACGATGATGATAATACTGTTGACGCACTCCTCCATACCCCTGATACGGATGCCACTGAAAAATGTCGACCAGCTGGAAGCGCAATTCGATGAGCCATGGTTTTCGATCGCAATGGCCGGCAACACCTACACGGTTCAAATCTTTTTCGTTATCGGCGGACTACTGCTGGCAGTGAATTCGCTGGAGCAGGGCAAGCCGAATACCCGATGCGGCGTGCAATATCTTATGAATCGTGTTAAATTTCGACTGATCAGGTAAGGCACAGCAACGGGTGGAGGCGGTATCGGTCACCATTATTGCTTTACGCTCTCTTCCTTTGACACTCCCTTCGAGATGCTGCTTATTCGGTTTCATTGCACAATGCGCACAAGTTTGCCCTTTATCGAGCGTGGTTTCCTGTTGTTTGCCAAACCACATAGCGTATTCCCTTTTACATTAACGCCTGCCCGTGCGTTATGATGAACAGCGCACTATTCCTTGTTTGTCTTTGTCTGTCGCGGTGTGAGGTGACGCAAGTTCAACCGCCGTGTCTGTTAACTTTGAGGGCAAAATATCTTTACCAAACCGTCCCACAGCGATGAATGGATGGTAGGCTTTACATTGGGTAAACAGAATCGTTAGCACAATGGCTGCGCGAAGCGAATTTCATCGCGCCTGGTGTGTTTAAAAGAATTTTATTTTTTAAGTGACAAGCATTTCGTACGAACCAATCGAATGCTTTCATATCGATGCCTTTCTATGTATTATCCTTTTCTTATTGCCTATGACTTGTGTAAGTTTCGTAAGTGTAAAATATTTGAGATATGCCTCCATAGTTCTTTGCAAACGGAGGTGAAAAAAAGATAATAACAAAAGCAAAATGTAGTTGATACAGGTTTTCTTCAACGTATTGAGCACTTGCTACAAATTTCATGAAACCTGCCCTACAAGCTAGGTCATATTACCTAGCAAAATATGAGGTCAGGTATTTTCGATGCTGTTCACTGCTTTGAGTCACTGGAGTTTTTTTGGTGCAATCCGTGTTCGTTTTTTTTCTTTCCTTCGAGTGAATCAGTCGGAATCTACTTATCTTCTAACACACCCCTGTTAAGGTCATGCACTTCTACTTCGATGGTTTTTGCTTTTTCAACATCCCCTTTGCCAACACTGCCTTGCATAGTGACGTGTGCTTTCCTGCGATGCTGTTGATTTTGCATGTAAAATGTATCACGTGTTGACTTTGTCATTGCAAACAAAAAAGACAAAAAAGACTCCTCTGTCATGAACTGCAAAAGAGTCAAATAACAAGTGTCAAAATTCTCATGTTAGATAAAATAACACAAGTTATTTACAATTTAAGCTTAAGTCAAGCTCACAGCCAAGCTCACGTGGCGCTGTGGTTTTTATGGTGCGCAGAATGACGAATGGTGTATTTGCTTTCGAGGCGTCGTCTTAAGTCGTTAGTTTTGCTCAGATTTTGTTCGTGTACATAACAACTGTAGCATCGGAGAAGGGATGGCCCAAGGAGCATAAATTATTTTTTAGTTTACTGGGCATTGAGTAAACTAGAAAATAATTCATTTTCCATTTACACTCCACTTCTCAGCAAGGTCAAATTTTCAGCACCTACTAGGATGAAGAAACCCACAGAACACTTCCGTAGGACAAATTTTGCCTGATCTTATTTTAGTACCCATGACCTCATTAGACAAATGTTCAATCGTTTATCCATATCTGTCCATGTTATATGAACTTCCCATATGGTATTTGAATGTGATCGTAAGTCATATTAAGACATATTTGAAAGTAAACGTTCATGGTGTTTACATTTTTGTGTGATATTGTATGTCCCACGATCACTTTCATCGAAAAATTAATATTCCGATTCATAATATCTACGCTCGGAAACAAGTAGAAACCACCATTTGTTTTTCGTTTTCATTGTGTCATTTCAGAATACTTCCTCTGTATCTCTTCGTGATTCTGTTTCACGCCTCATGGTATCAACGGTTGTACGAAGGACCGATAGGCGATCGGTTTAAGGATTATTGCACAACAAACTGGTGGACTAATGTATTATTTTTAAACAATTACATCAATCCCAGCGAGCCGGTAGGACACGCCACACTGTGGGCATACAACAGTACAACTATTTGACGTACAATATCGTTTCATGGTTTCAGTGCATACAGTTTGCTTGGTATCTTGGTGCAGATTTTCAGCTCTATCTCCTTGGTACTGTGCTGATGATGCTCATACGGTAAGGCGATGTTCCCTGTCACCGATTTTCGCTTGCTTCCCAACATCTAATCTATGCATTTTACCTTTTTATTTCTTTTGCCAAAGAATACCGAAATTGACAAAAGCTATCGTAACGTTTATGGTAGTGAGTGCCTTTTTGGTACCAGCCGTTGTGATTTACCAGTACAATTTGGATGCTACAGTGATGATGATTTTAAGGTAAGTGTAAAAGTAAAATGGAAGCAAAGAAACTATAATGTAAAAAAAACCCTTTTCAATATAGTGCGTAACACATCTTTAAGAATTCCTGTTTTATTGTGAATAAAACGAAAACTTCAAGAGTTAATGAAAAGTAGTGCTGGCCAAAGTTGTAGCAAATAACCAAATTGTTGTGGCAAATTGTAAACATATTTTTCACGTGTTTTCACATTTCATTAACTTCCACTTTCATTCCAGATTTCATGGTAAAAAGTGATTGTTTTATGTATCTAGCATTTTTGTTTTTAAATAACGCTGATAAAAAAAATCTCTCAAACATGTTCATAAAAACTGCAAATGTTTAATAAAGTTAGACAAATTTAGGCGAATTGCCTCGTTAAATTGGAAACCTTTTGCATCAAACAGCCATTTATACAAACCATTAAACTGTTTCAAGAGAATCAAGAGATAATATTTCAAAAATCATCCCGTGTTTCATTGCAAGCAAACAACCACAGCAAAAAATTATTTTCATCGATTTCTTTCAATAGAAGATATTTTTATGCTAAAAATAGTATTAATTTAGTCAAAACGTTCTTGGAAAGACTGAGTTTAAGGTTTTTGATTGGTACTGTCGCAAAATGTTGCTGATTTACATAGTAAAATATTGATACAAGGCCGTTGAATTAAATGAACGAATAACAAATTGTTATCGGCTAAAGTACAAAATAACCTCGTGTTTCACTAAGATAGCTTACTAAATTGACTACAACTACAATTTGCTTTTTCCCATGTTCACAGGTACGTTCTGCAGGAAATCCGCACATTACCGTACTACCTGCGGGTGTACATCCCGTTCGAGACGAATGCGGGAAATTATTTCTTCGGCATGCTGGCGGGGATGTCGTACTTCCATTACAAGGATCATCCAGCAGCTACAACCATTTTAAAAGTACCGTATTCTAGCATCACACTCAAACCGCTCGACCTGGGGATGTGCTTTTACCAACTGCATCTGTCACTGTGTGTCGTTTCAGCTGAAGTACCTCTTGCCGTGCAGTGCTGCGTTGTTTGTATTGATGAACGGCTTAACGATGGTACTGCCCGAGGACCATTTGAGTGAACCCTCGCTTGTGCTCGCGGTGTTTGGGTCCACGTTGAAATGTGTATGGGGATTGTTTACTTCCATACTACTGCTGCATTTGGCGTTTCAGAGGACACCCTCGATGCTGGTCGCTACGCTGCAGCATCCGATTCTGCTCGTTGGCTCTAAGCTAAGCTACAGCGCGTACCTGGTGCAGTACAGCATCATTTACACCGTGTACAAATACATTACCTACCCGCTTGTGTATGACACTTTTACCATAGTAAGTAAATTTCGTGGCGGCAGCAGCAGCTGCCGGAGTTGGAAACCGCATTTGACATGACATTTTTTTTTTGTTTTACTTCATTTCAGCTTCTTTTTACAGCGGCGATTATTAACATCACTTTCTTCGTTGCCTTTCTTTTGCATCTGTTTATTGAAGTGCCGTTTAACACATTCCTGAAAAGAATCCTCTCTTGATGTTTCAGTAACGAATGGAACCACTGCAATAAATAATGAATAATAGGAGCACTAATGAATTTTGCAACAGCAGAGGCAACAGTATATTTACGCCAGAATGCGCCACGACACATATGTGGCCCTTCTCCATGGTTATACAAAGTCATTGCGAGGCATATAAAAAGTCATAAATTCACTACAATACCCTTGTGCTCACAAAACGTCCTGATATTTGCTAAATCCTACCGCGATGTCTTCAGTTTTCGAGATAAAGAAGGCCACGTATTCAGTTTCTGCATTAAATCTTGAATGTTCTAGCTGCACTTCATGTTCAAACATCTGTTCAGATCGAACGGTTATGATATTTTACTACTACGAATGGCTTAAAAATCTTTGTGCAAAAAAAACATAGCGAAAGACCCGAACTTTCTTAGATCCGGAAAGGATTAAGTAACAGGCCTGAAACGCACAACATGTGTACGTCTTAGACTTTCCAAATGAAAGGATTGTTGTCCCAAGTTCTTAGCAAACATTAGCTTAGCTGTTAACAGCCCTACAGAGCTAGCACACGGTCAGCTATAATGAATTTACCTTAGGTAAGCTAATTACGGTTTTAAGGGACCTGTTTCGGTATCGCAAGGAGCTTTTTTATCGTTTTTGTCGCATTTTGATTCATGCTTGTTGGCACGATCGGTAGTAGCTGTAGTATTCGGTCATTTGAAATGTAATCTTTATATTACGTAATCATTTGTTCTACTGGGTTCCCTCGTGAACTTTCTTCATTGATGGTGATTGTTTTATAAACATCGCTAATTCTTAAAGTTTTGGATATTGTTGTAGTAAAATATAATTGTGAGTATAACAAAAACACGACGGCTACAATTAGGGAATAATGGCAATTTTTGTACAAAGATTTCTGCATTGTACGATAGGTTTAAGACGACAAATAAACAAACTTAAAATTATTAAACATTTTGAGTAGAAGTGTCCCAAAGAAATCAAAATAGCCGGCCCGGTGGTGTAGTGGTAGCGGCGCCGATCTTCACACGACAGGA